>JAQIXQ010000435.1:0-30097 GCA_034700485.1 Pseudosinella alba
GTCTTGAGCGACTCGCTTAGGTACTGGCTGTTAGCTAAATGTCTTTACGCTGACTCCACACATTCCCCTCACTATATTTATACCTTTTATGGTGATTGTATTTAAAGTAATACAATCCAACCTAATGTAGCCTTAGTAAGCGAGTTTCCCTTCCGGGGAACATGAAAATGGGTCACACATATGGACACTGGTGAAGAAAGTTAGCTAACTGCTCTTGGAAATGTAATATTCATTGTAGATCCTTAATATGATGAAGGTAAGAAATGCTATAAATATACTTAAGTATATGCCAGAAATCTTATCTTCCGATTCTGACCATATGCGAACAGGTCGCAGCGGTGGCCTTGTTATGTAATGGAAAAAAGAATCATCCTGGTTTTCTAGTTCCATTTTTCAAGAGCTATTTCCAAAATTTAACTTGGCAGACTAACAGGTTCGAATAAAAATTATTATTGAATTGACTTACCTTATGAGGAGATCTCTAATTGGGCACGTAGAAATTATTGAGTAATTTGCGGAAATTGTTTAATTGTCAGCTCAATCCAAACCGTCATACTTTCACTTTCCATAACATTTATCCACGTACCTACTCATATGCAGTATAACCGTTTTCACTTTTATGACTATTATGGTTTCTTAAATAATCTCACAATAACACTTTCACTTCCTTCTGACACTAAACAAATCTGAGTGTAAAAACCACAAAAATGGAATACAAGTATGATTATAGAGAGAGAATACGCTTTGGAAAAATTCAAGTATGTATGAGTATATTTTTCGTATACGATATTACATTATTATGCTTTATTGCCCCCACTGCAATGTGGCGTCTCTTCGTCCGGCCAAGCGAATGCAAAAAATGGAATATGGCATCACATTTTATTATTATGACACGGCACACGACGACAATGAAAAGGACAAGATGAGGCTTTCTTTTTTCTTGAAGAAACGATAATAGTGTCTCTGCTCCTTCTTCTGCTGTCACTATACTACTCCAGCAAATGGGACTAGCATGATGATGGCACTCGCTATATTTTTAAGTATTAGCATAGGCTGTATTCTTTTATGAGGCTGACGATGAGGATCATGATGATGGCGATGGTGATCCCTTCCTTTTCATTTTTCCTTGGGAGAAAAATCCGTATTCCAACCCGTTCCTCAGTTCCTTTCCCTTCTATATTCCCATTTCATGAGTCATGAGACACTTGAGTTGACCAATTTTTTTCTCGTTGAGCACTTTACGGCAGAATGATATCCTCCAAGAAACGTATAGCCTGGAAGGAAAGGCAAGCCTCCCGTAACAGCTTTCACTTTTGTCTCCAATTCTGAAATATATAAAAAGAGAAAGTCAGATATCAATGGAAATCCCGAGGGATGGGAAAGTGAGTGAGTGACTTTCATCTGGCGATCCAGTTGTTGAGATCGGGAAAGGGTTTTGATACACGCGCCGGCACAAAAAAAAGGCATTACCTACCTACTTATACCTATCCACAAAATCAAATAAGAATATTTTCTCCTTCTTGGTTTTTTTTCGTTGGAAGACGGGGAAAAATTGTCTGCGAATTTCTTCAACTTCCTCTAACTGTTTCCCTTTCTCATAGACTTTTTTTTATAAAAAATAAACGGAGCTTTTGGAAGGAACCGGTTGTATGTACAAAAGAGATTCTGTCTCTCCCTGTCTATCTTCTTCTTTCACTGCAATGGAAAAGTTGAAAGGGAACGGGGAAAGGGGGAATTCTTATTTTCCCTCGATTCAATTTCTTGTCCTCTGTCTTGTTCTTTTATTTTGGGCTTGTCATTTCTCCCAGTCGGAATTCATGCCGGATATGGGAAATGGGAATCACTTCCTTTTGGTAACGTCTCCAGGAAGTGCTTTGCAACTGGCTGAGAGACATCATCGTTGCTATTATATCAAATCATGAGACGTGAGTCAGTGAAATCATTCCTTCCAAAATGAGCCACAAAATTAATTATTATTTATCAGATATATCTTTCCCTAACTAGATATGTACATTTTCCCTACAAATGTGATGTATTTTTAGTTCCCACAAAAACGATTTCTTAGACAAAAATGTCTGACTCACAACGTCACAACCATGAAAGGAGATATTAAAAGGCTTATTTTTCCTAATGATACGATGATGATGACACATTAACCTAATAAACCTTCACTATAATTTACATTTTTATATTTCTCCTTCCCAATTTAGCATCCTCCTTCCAGCCCAAAATAGTCATTTTCTTTAATACTTCATCATTTGGATCTCAATTCTCAACCATTTATAAAACTGTTCGTTTGACAAAATTATTCTCCTCAGCAGCAGCACATCTTTAAATAACTTCATTGCATTTCATTATGATGTCTGTCTTCTCCACTTATAATTTTCATTTTACTCGTTTTTTTTTATTCCCGTCAAACTTGAACCTAAGAAGTTAATGAGCATATACCTGTACTTCTTTGAAAATATTTTGTCTTTGTTCCCTATAATTACTTGTCAGGTAAACTTGTCCTCATACAAATCACCAAATTTGCTCTAACTACCCATTACAATAATTTCTTTTTGGTAGAATAATCATGACATTTTTGATTCTACGCGTTATTTTAACCAACATGTTTCTCCCTCTTTTCGAATGCTAAGCGTTTTTTAGGGCTTCATGGTCCGGCTCGACAGGTTTTCCTAATGGGCCATCGCATACCGGTATCAACAAAATCAACGTGATCATCCTCAATTATTACATTTGGTTAAAAATACTCATGAAAAAAATTAAGCCCCGATGATTCCGAATAAGAAGACAACCTGTGATGTTTTCTTGACTTTTCATGAGACTCATGTTCAATCCGATCACGAAGTTGCCTCATTAGATAACCCCTTTCCTTTCTAGATAAAAAGCTGCTCCGCTTCTTCGTCTTAATTATGATTAAGATTATGTATAATCTGAAACAAATAACTTAATTTTTTAGTCCATTCAGAATGAAAAACTTTTCCCGTTGCATTTGCATAAATTTTGTGACATTTGATGGCGATGGTGATGATGATGATGCTGTTGATGACGCTTGCAAACTAACACCTGCTTAAATTGTGCTAATGAGATTTCTCACTCATCAACATCTCTTCTTTTTTTTCAGTAAAGAAAGTCGACACTTTCCTCAAAATGGGATCTCAAGAAAGAGGCTGCTTTAGGGTGACAACTGCTCAGTCAGCAACTTTTTTTATGATATGAGATGGGTGCCAGACAAAAGATAAAAGCTCATTTCGCTCAGCTTTCCTCCTCTTCCTTTTAGTCATATAGTCATAATCATAATCATCCCACTCGTGTCACCCCGTCACCTGCTTTTCGCAATTGCCAGTGCCATTCCCTTCGCTGAGAAAAAGCCGATTCTCCTCATCTCATCTCTGCCGGTTTTAAAGTACTTATAACTTGGTTGGCTCTCCTGAGGGAAATTTTTATGATCTCATATCTTCCACATTGTCCCTTGTTATTACTCTGTTCTGCCCTACCATCATATAATGTATTTAACTAAAGAGGATTATTATTACGGTGATGATGGTGAGGAGATGATGATGGTGTCATTCCATTTCTTTTTATACCTTAGCGAAATATACATGGCCCGCTATTCAAATCCAAATGTGCATTTTAAGTCCTGTCATTATCTCCTTCGGTGTGGCTGTCAACGGACTCGTAAAAATGGCAATCATCCGTCCACATTATGTCAGCGTAAAGTAAGTCAACTCCTCCATAAAAATATTCTAATGGAGTTTTTTGCACATTTTTACGAGGATAAATAGGTAATATGAAACCTCAGAAAAGGAGTCTATTTTTTGAGAAATGCTAAATGGAAGGAATTATGCCATTTGCTAATATATTCATGATTATTTGATTGCGATGATGATGAGGGGAGAAAAACCTAAGACACTTTTTAAGGAAGTGACCATTACCAAGATGCCATTCATCTCTCCAACTTCCATAATCAACTGCAAAAAAAATCTTGATTTTTTGGAATGTTACTTTTGCTTGGATTGGATTTAATCTTAGCATGTAGGTGTAATTCCACCGAGATATCATTGTGCTTTTGATGGTGATGTGATGTGATGTGATATGTGATACGAACCTGTCCCGTAAAAACCGTGATAAGGATCTTGTACTTATCTCTTGTCCTGGTCACTTTTTATTTTCGCGAAAGTGATATCTCACGTTTTGTTGAAACATGGCCATAGCCATATTATTTTTTTCTTTGAAGAAGAAAAATGAAATAAAATGTTTTTGGTGATTTTTTTTTCGGTAGAGCCAGCCAGGATCGATACAAGTTGGGAGTGAAGTTCAGGTTCTTTTAAGTTAAAGCTGGTTTAAAAGTTCCTCTCAGCCCTCGCTTTTTCCAAACTTACTTCTTGAAGAAATATTGCAACATGAGGATGGAAAAAAATCTGAATTTTAACATTGTTGGGCACGTCATGTTTACTTTTCCTTTATCTAATTCTCACATCAAATTAGGAATTTATACATTGCCTTTGCTTACATTATACCAGTGTGTATGTAGTCATGTTCATAATATTATCATATTATTCATTCCATTCCTCTGACAAGGGAGAAATAAACTTGGGAAGGAAAAGGCAAACAAACAAACAAGTCGAATGCATGCGAAAAAAGAAAAAAACAACTTGAGTATGAGGAGATGTGTTTGAATTTTGTTGATTTTTTTTTCGTAGGATAGGATTAGGTATGTGCACAAAACTCAATTTTTACACTTGCTTGTTAGTACGATTTTTTTCTTCAAAGAAGAAAAAACATGAATGGGTGATATTATGATATGATGATACAACGAGTGAGTGAAAGAATGGAAAGAGAAATTAGATATATGAAGTGAGTCGAATTGAACCTGAGAAACTCCAATTTTCTACGCTTTTTCTTCATGAAAAGGATAACAAACAAGTGCAAAGTGAAGATGAAAATTGGCTGCGTTTCATATCGCTGCAGTGTCAAAATATGAATATGGTCGTCCAGTGAAAATGCACAAGAGTTGCATAATGTGATGTGCATTAGGAACAAAATCGTTACACTTCCTTTATAAATTGTAATGCAGAACACGTTTACTAATGCTAATAGGTATGTGGTATTTAAATCTCAAGTAGTAATACAAACACTTCAATTTAGAAAAATAGGTGAGGCATAGATCTATCTGATGATGTAAGATGGCAAGACGAAAGATGAATAATAAATGCTCGAACTTTGCTACTGTCATTGGGATAAGATAATCCAATTAGGTATACTTTTCATCAGATCGCGGTTTACCAATAAATACAACAGTTTCATAAGGTCTACCATGTTTATTGAAAATACATTTCCAATTCGAGAAATTAAAAAATCGCTAATCGCTAGTTAGTATACCTATTAGTAAGAGGTGGTGTGAAAACCTCCAAAAATATTTATTACCGTTGTACTATTACTAACGTTCGATTCAGAAGACATGATGTGATATCTTCCTTCAACTTCAACTTTTGACGTTGACTCAGATAGTTGTATAATAATCCACAAATTGCTTGTATAATAGGTCTATAGCTTGTATTTTACGAAAAACCACATCTTTCAAAATCCGATATATGTCAGCATAGGCACCAACAACCACATCGCACTGCATATTTTTTGCAATATAGACATAGACGAGGGGGACACGCATTTTACCAACCAAACCAACCCTGCCATATCGTGAGCGAGTGAGCCATTTAAAACAGGTAAAACAGTACGTCAAGATGAGATGATGAGCTGTTTTAAACAGCATAATAACCACCACCATCATCATCAACATATTACATTTTTATGGGTGGAAGGTGAATATTAATTTTTTTTTCTTTAAAAAATCCCTTTTACATTTAGCAAATAAAAATACATAATATAATAATATTCATCATCCGCCATCCGCTTTTTCTTATCGTAACCACTTATCTTATCCGGTTTACAGCCTGTTAAAGCATTTGAGGCTGACCTGTCATCTCAATAAATATTTTAACTGTAAGTCAAGCCGTTTGCGTTTGGTTATTGCTATTATATTATGCGATTTTACCAGTTTCTCTTAAATCTTATCCTAGCATAGTCTGACTCTTCCCCTCTTGACTCCATACATCACTCTCGGTGAATGGTTGAATGGCTCACTATCGGGTGGCTTGGCTTCTTTTTACGCGATATGGCCATTTTGCCATTTACTTCTTTACGTAATATAAATTTCCCATTTGCATATTAAAAAAGTGTGACACTTTATGAATTATCTATCACCTCGTCGGTCAACATTAGAGAAAATATTTCAGCTTAAACTTTTTCGTTAAAATGATTTTTTTAAATGCAAAAACTTAAATATTATGTACGCTCATGATCATGATCATGATCAAAATCACTCTTAAAGGAAAACACAATTTTCTCTTGCTCGTGACTCGGAACTGCGAGCGCCATCGGACCATATGCAAATTTTTATAAAACAAACCGTAGGACAAGACCAAGAAGAGGATGATCATCCCCATTCATATAACTATGACTGAAGTCCTAACTATAAGACGGAAGGAGAAAGAACCCAAGAAAAACTGCTTTTTTCTTTTTAGTTTCATCTTGAGTGAGAGAAGTGAGATTAGCCGTATGCCTGCCAGTGCGAGTGCCAATGCCAAACCAAAACCAAACGAGCCCATCCTTTAAAACGAATTCTGCCCAGACAGCAGAGCCAGACTTTACCCGAAATGACAGTTACCGGGAATTGGAGTTGACTGACTGGAAACGGAATCCGAACATGTATATGGCTGTATAGTAAAAGTATTTATAAGAAATGGAGGGAGGAGGGAATATAAAATGCTTGGAAAGTCTCTTGCTTAAACATTCTAGGCATACGTTTAGCCCTCCTGTTTAAGCCATTAAAAGCTGTGCACGAAACTTTGCTAAAAATAGACTATAAAAAGAACCAAGTTACGAGTACCAAACCAAACCACAAAATACTGCACTTATATATTTCCCCTTTGCGTCCCCTCCTCCCCAAAATCCTCTCCCATCCCATATACATCCTTCTTTAATTTTCCTTCTCCAGGAAAAAAAAATATTTTAACCAAACCAAGAAGGGAGAAATATATATACCAGGGATAAAGTTCCTTTTCTTAAAATAAAAACGCAACAATACTTAACGACATTTTTTCCATGATCATATAACCAAGCCAAACCAAACCAGCAGGATGGAAGAACGTGCTCGCTCCATTTCTTAAGCCAAAGCCAAATTCAAAAGGAATCTCAATCTCAGGCTCACTCCCTTCTCTTCTCTCTCACAATCCATTCTCATTTCCCATATTATCATATCCTATTTTTACTCCTTTTCCTTTCCCCCATGCCATACGCACCACATAAAGAAACTGTCAAATAAATGGGCTCATCATCTAAAATAATGATGTGTTAATGACTTTTTTTCCGTGGATTTTTTCCCTCAAAAAAAATAGAAAACAGTGAAAGGGAGAAGACGGCTCAAAATCAGCTAGTTAAGTAAGTCAAGTCGCGAGCTGAACAAAACAACAGGAAAGTGACAAGACAGGAGACACTCTCTCTCAAAAAAAAGTATTTTAAAAGAGGAGTTGAGAGCAACGATGTAGAAAATCGTTTATGTGACATGGAAAAATATAAACTTGAAAAAATATTAATAATAAAAAGCCCGAAGAGGATGATAATGATGAGAGGAAGATGCTGGGGATGGGGATGGCGCTGGTTTGGTTGGTGCTACATAAACACGCATTTCAACCATTTTTATACCTTCTTCAAAAAAATAAGTCTCATCACAATCTTATCATCCCCGTCATATCTCTTCCATTTCATCATTTTTAAAAACTACAAGGAACAAAACAACAAACAAGAAATGGGCTATGGTGAAGTGCTCCTGCCTTCCATCTTGTCTGTAAATTTGCTCCATCCCATGTCCCATGTTGTTCTGCCTTCACTGCTTCGCCCTTCCATTTCCACTTCCGTTGATGATATATTTTGAATGTGCGTAACAGCAGGAGTCCATATTACGCATTTGAGTAAAGACTTGTCTTGTCGCTCTCCCCCTCCCTCCTGCTCCTATCTTTTATTCCTTTCCTATCCATTCACTATCTCTATATTCATTTCATTCACACGAGGGAAATATTTGTCTGTCATTTTGAAAATCACAACATTACATTACAAGCCATAAGACCCTTTAGTTTACTGCTTCCCATCTCACTAAAATTCGGATTCTGATTCCTCTTCTCCAAAGAAGACTATCTGTATTGAGAGGGGGAGATGGGGGACAGCAACAAACTTCAAAACAAAAAGCAAAAAGATTCCCTTCTCTCCCCCGCCTTTATCGTATTGTAAAGGTCTTCAAAATGAACTCATCGTCATCCTCATCGGGAAGATGGAATGAGTCAGACAGAGTTCCAAGGAAATGGGATGGAGGCATATTGAACAGAAGAAGCCCAAAGTCAAAATCAAGTTGGGCTAGAGATGAGGCGAATAAACCATGAGCAGACATAACATCTACTCTGAGACAATCTATTCCACTTCTCTTTCAAATTCATTCTTGGAAGTGGAAGTAGCCCATGGCGTGTCGCAAGAAGTCGAAACCAGCATTTTGGCTAGGTTAAACTCAAATAGCTTATATAAGCTTTTAAGGTAGTTTTTAAGGTTTTCCCTTTGACATCTCAGGAGACAAGAACACACGCTACCTACAAGAGCGCCTCCACCACATGCAGTTATTAGTTGCAAGTCATATCAAAAACACTCTTCATCTTGTTTGAAGTCTTGTGGAAGATGTTGAGGCAAATTACATGTAGATGTGAGGGAGGGTAGTGGTGGTGGGTGATGTTGTTTGCTCCTTCCTAAGTAAAACTTCAGAGGAGCAACAACAACAAGACAACGGAGCAAATTGTAGGGATCGGTCAAAGATTTTTTGGTTGCCCTATTCCAAGCCCAAATGTGAGGGTGGATCATCATCATGGCACAGCAAGAGCGAATGGACATGACTATGAACATCAAGAAAAGTTGATGATGATGATGAGTGGTGAAATGAGATGGGATGATAGAAGGGATGACTAATCAGACCAAAAATGGAGATGGCCAGGGCTCTGTATAAGTGTTATCTTTCAAAATAAAATGTTTCTTATTCAACCCTACCGAACTCTGCAAACGAAAACGTTTAATGAGCTTTTACGTAAGGAAGGACTAAAGCCGGAGATGACGTTACCCAGGTCAGGTCAGGTCTCAGGTGTATAGTAAAAAAAATCATTTAATTGTCAAAATCAAATCATACCATTATTTATGACATATTCTCGAATAATATTCGTTGAAAATGTTTTAAAATTTCCAAGTTTACATCATATCACATCACATCACCATTTTAATAATAATCCCTAGCTGAAGCTTGGTTCACTCATGTCATAAATCATCATCTTCAATCCTCACGTCATCAAGCTTATCATAGGCCAGGCCATTCACTTTGTCAGCTCAGTTTTTTCCATTAAAGAAGCTCACGACATAAGACGCGACAGTGGGGCTAAGACAAAACATGGCAGTTGGCAGGCCAAGCAAGACAGGAGGACAAGAAACGAACTGGGAAAACTGTCATGATGATTTCATTTAGTGAAAGGAAGAAAAATTTAAATATGATTAGGACTATGCTTCACTCATATTTAACATGCGCATAATATAAAGATTTTATTGCCAAACTAACTGTATTTCTTACATTTGGGAGCAGCAGTAAACTTAGAATGCTAATGTGAATGAACTGCAAATACCAATCCTATATTTTCAACGATGAAATCTGATCATGATGATGATGATGACGTGATGACAAAACATATAATTAACAGTCATAATAATAATAACCTTACACGTTTAGCTGGGGCTCAAGTCAAGCCAAGTCAGTAATCAGCCATATCGGCGATAATAAATTATAAAAGTATTTATCATTTTATCATCCTCCAACTGGAAATATTCCTTAAAGAGACACCGACCCATTAAAAAGCAACAAATGGTCTTGAATAAACTGAGGAATAAAGGTCGATAAAATAAACATTGAAATATTGAAAATAGATATATTTGCTGACTATTTCAACTGGAATGTTTATGATTTGTGGGAGATTGCGAATTATATATGGCGACATGACATGTTCACTGAGAATGTCGCTCCCCATCATCCACTCCTCGATAAACAAAATAGAATTAATACATATCTACCTAAGTCTAAAATTAGGCGAGGGTGAGGAGTTAATAAACTCAGTCTTGGCATTAGACATTCAATAGTAGACATTATTCGCAATTTTGCAAAGTGTGAAGCCATGTCATGTCATATCCATGTCATTCGGTTTTAAATACCCTTTCCATTTTATGTTCACCAAAAAGCATTTATTTAATAAATATAGCGATTTTACACGAATACGATACATGACCGATTGAGTACATGAGACGGGCTATGTGAACACGTGAAGTCAGCAAGAACTTTCAACATTATTACATTTCTATATTTTCGCAAGGGAAGAGGAACACAGCCCTTTCATATGAAAACCTGGGTTTTCAATTACTCCATTTCCATTCAAATCGAAACTCCCCATATTCCTATTATCTCCCTCCATTCATTTCACGCATCATGCATAATACATCAATGGCGTAGGTATGTATGTAGGCAGTTATTTTATATGTGTACAATTCCACAAATTCTATTTGATTTCTTCGATTTGATTAGAGAGAAACCTCTGCGAAAATACATACATCAGCCAAGCCAAAAGCCAGACAACAGTCCAAGTCTTATTTGATGTAGGTTCAAGTTCACCAGGTGAAGCCAAAGCCAATTGAAACCAGAAAGTGGAAAAAATCGAAGGTGGGAATGGGAATGGAAAATGCTAATAAATGCTGATGTGCCATCATAAGGATGATAATGTTCAAGTTGAAAAAGCTATTAGCCTTTCCGGTTCATTGTAAAGGTGAGTTTTTTTTAAAGTTTGTAGATTCTGGGATTTCATCACAGACATCACCAGCCCAGGATAGCAACAAGCCAACTTATTCCGCAGTACATTTGACTGGCTCTATCTGACGATGTATGACATGGAATGTTTTTTAATAAGCTGACAATGATAATCTCCAGTTGAAATACAAATGCCAGGCCAGTGCCAACAACACGAGATGAAAGCATGTCGATCCAACGCAGGAGCTCAGGGGTAAAAATAAATGAAAATTGAATGCATGAATGCAATTTTTTATTACGAGCTGGCATGCAAACATCCTCATCGGATCGGATCCCACCAACTTTTTTTTATATCAAAACTGACAATAAATTCTTATTCTCCGAAGAAGAAAAAAGCAATTTTTTCTATTTGTCAAAAGTGACTAATACAAAATATATTAACTATATTTCTCCATAATAATACATAAATATGAATAGATGACTGAATCCAAACCGGTTGCAATATGTTGTTGCAAATATTGCCGGAGCCAAGTCAATAACACCAAAGGCCCAAGCTGGGACTTTAACTGTGAGGGAAAATGAACGATAGGAAATTGATGGGACAAATCGCTTATTTTCATTACAAAATTCATGGGTCCGATCCGATGATGATAATCATAATCGTCCTCGTCAGGCTGAAGCCCATCACAATATAATATTATGATAATGAGGAATTGCAAATTCCAATTGGAGGTTAGATATACCCCCTTTCCCTCCAACCAACTCCATGAAACTGTGTTTATAAACGTCCAATACGGAAAGGGAATAATGTGTAATTTGAATATTTATTCGATTACCAATTTTTTATTATTACTATTATCAAACTCAAACCCGCATTTTATAGTTTCTTGCGTTCCATTCCAAGAAGGTCAAATCAGTTTAATATTATGATAGATAACTGATAGTCATGAACCGGGTGAACACGGTTGATGATAATGGAGAAATTGCTTATTTTGCATTTTGATTGCGTGTAATTTCACTTCTATACACATTGTTCTCTTCTGTGGGGAAGATGATGGAAGGGAGAAAGGCAAATAATAAAAAAAAATGTGCGTGTTATTTTAATGAATGGTTATTACCGGCTTTATGAAAAAAAAATTTTATCTTGCACTTTTTATTATTCCCACTTTTCGCCAATCCATCTTCAGTTTGGTAAAAAGGACTCCTCCGCCGACGATTATACTGCCTAAGCAATTTTGAAGACGCAGCCAAGCAAAACGATCAATTTCACCTGTCCCATCGCCATCACCCGAGATTACAAAAAAAATCAGCCACCCTTTTATTTGTTATTTGCATAATGTGGTATGATATGAGATGGGGATGGGATTATAGATGTAGATTATATACATAAAACCCAAACTGGAGAGAGGAGATTATTTCATTTCGCAGCGTTTGCAATTTTCACTATTTGGCTAGAGGAAGAAGGGAAATTAGGTGCAATTTGTGTTCAACAATTTAAATGGGCCATGAATAATATTTAAATTTGAAGTGGTCCGGTCTGCTATAGCTTATATATATGTTCCTCAATTTGGGAGCCACTATACGCTCTCTTCTGCCCTGTCATTACTATTACTCTTGAGATTAGAAGATTATTGTTATTTGACATAAGAGATTACTTGAGTTTTTGAATTGTAAATCTAAAAGGGATTAAGATACTAGTCAAAAGTACCTTTTTTGTTCTTATCCCACTTGGACTGTATTATTGTTTGAAATAAAGAACATTTTTTTATCTTACAATTTATATTGTCTTGGGCTTTTACACCAACACCAACTATAGATTTAAAAAAATAACAATCAGCCTCAATAATAACTCCATTTATGGTTCTAATGGGGAGCTTTCAAACATGTCATTCCTTCATCGTCTTATCGTACAAGTCTTTACTGGCTAAGCGTCTTGTCACCTCAATCATCAATGCCGCTACGACCCAAAATACATTATGCCGAAACCGCAACCAGAACCAGACAGAAAACCGCAATAAGATACATAATGGAGGAGGGTACAACTTTACAAAGGAAGTTTAAAAGAAATTCCATAAATGATTTCAATTTGAGGGGGAGCCGACGCAAATTGCTTTTTACATTTTATTTCATATCATTATCTAACTAAATGTAGAAAAGAACAAAGAAAAATTTTACACACCTTAAAAGCTTTGTCCTAATAACTAATTCATAATTTGATTCCCTCTGTCATTCCATATAACTGATCCGTTAAAAAACGTTCACTCAAAAACTGGTGGGAGTTATCATTCCATAAAATCGAGACTCACTCAGACACAGTTAAAACATTTAACTCTTGTCATCTCACAAAGTATTCACCGTCAAATTTCTTTCTAGTAATTTAAATAACTTTATTAATAGTTTCATGTACACGTTATTTCATGGATGATGGGCTTGTCTCAAATTAAGAGTATTTTTCCCTATCCTCCAAATCAAAATCCCTCCAACTTCCCATTGATAATTTAACCGTTTTCTCAACCTATAACCTTCACATTGATTTTTTTAATGGGGGAATTAATTCCGTTCCGCTGACTTCCTTCTGCTCCTCTTCATACACATATTGGGACTGAGAATTGCAGGAGCAGTGAAGAAGACATGTTCATATTAAATCTTTAAATCTTTGACATGCTCACATTTTCAAACTTTTTCTTTTCCAAAGTGTCTAGTCTTGTCTGACTGCACTTAAATTACGAAATGGGATTTGATTCACGCTTGCCTAAAAAAAACTGGCAATTTATCGATGACACATCCACAACAGAGGCACAGACCAAGAGGACTGACTTTTGAGAGAGCTCTTGAAAGTGTTTTGGAGATTCTCTCGAATTGAAATTCGAATGATGAAGAAAAAGGTTTCGCTCAATCCTTCCCTTCCCATGCATGCCACCTCCAACTCTTTACTTTTTTATCGACATCGGCTCGGCAAAGTTGGTTTGACTTGACTTTTCTGTCAGTTTCCTTCCTTTTTGGCGTATGAAAGTTGGATGCAGTTTTGGGAGTAGCGTGCCCTCTCCTCACATCAAGAAACCTGAAACGAAACTGAGCTGGATTGGAGGGGGAACCCTCTCTCCAGAGGATGAGAATCTCTCAAGCTTTTTTACAAGAGCCGGAGCAACAACGCTTTTGGCCGCTGCGCTGCATGCTTACTTTCTTATGGACTGGGATTGGGACTAGATTTGTGATGGGAAGTGAAATGTGTGGGGTTTAAAACGTATACGCTGCGCTGCAACAGGGTTGTACGATTGACTATATGATGACGGTTACGACTGTTGAAACTTCAATATCTTCGAGCAACTTGGTTTACTATTTATGCTGGGGATGGATAGCAATGGCAGCATATTTACAGGATTCAGATTAACTTTACCATTACCCAATGCAAGGAAATACATGAAATGATGCAATGTTTTGTTTACAAGCTCCCACACGTATAAGCGTAATTCAAATAAGCAACCAAGTAGTCATATGAGTATCTACAGTGTAGAATGGCATATATAAACCGGTAAGCATGGATGATAGATATTTAATATGATAATGATTCTCAGAGTATTTATCCTTAATTATTTTTAATAATAACCCGCAGCACTATTATTTCTAACTCGAGTATTGCATGAATGAATGGATTCAATAAATGAGAATGAGAAGCCAATATTAAGTTAGTTTGTATTTACGCAAATTGTGAGAGAGTTGCTCAAATGTCTGAATAAGAAATGAGCAATTTAAAGTTTTCTAGATTGGATGGGTTTAGAGATGTCTAATACTGGACATGTAATCATGGCCGGTGAGTATGATAGGACGTAAATTTATTTTTTAACTAATGGAGAAAAGGCAAATAAAAAGTAGAAATAGAAGTCAGACTAAATGAGAGTGGGGTACAATGAGAATTTGATTTCATAGCTCAAGTAAGGAAAATCCTTTTGTTTTTAATATTTAATATTTAAGCCTTCAGTTGGTTAACTGCCGACATTCTAACCAACTTCCACCACTTATTTAACTATTTAAATGATAATTTCCCCCTAAAAATCTTGCGGTAGAATGTCTTCATCTTCATTGATTCATTATTTAGATTATTTGGAGCAGATTATAAGTAAATGGTCATAGGTTCTTGATTGATTGATTATCAATTGTCATGATCATTTCATAATGAAAATGCAGACATCTGAATGTTTTATTAGGTATGTATATAGAAACTACTTTCCATGTTCGATGGCTTATCTAAAATCTTCTTCGAGATACTTCATAATGGATGGCTGGTTTGTGATCTTATAAATCATGCAAATGGGACCAATATGTTCGATTGTTCTACATTTGGGATACTTGCGCAAAATGTATACAAGCATATCATAATTTAAAACTCTTATAATCTTATATAAGACTTTGATGATGTATCGGATCAAGTCAACAATTTTGGAATTTTAGGTAATTTATTTAGAAACTTTCTTTGTGGGTTTTATGCAGCATTCCCTTATATAGCTGCCAAATGTTCGACTTTCCTGAAATATTCACGGGTACACTTATGTATGTAGGCATGCTTCTATATTCCTTTCCCCACTAATTACACCTATATATGGGTGTATGGAGGAGGGTTAGTTAGTCCCGTAATGGACATTTTCCTTACTTCCTATTCCCGAACACTCAGTCACCCAGTCTTAGTCCTCGCCCGATTGAATGGATTCAACCGGTTTCTAGCTGATGGTGCGCCACCTCTGTTCCTTGTTTTCAATCGATATGCTTTCACATCTCACTATCTCTCTCACTGCCAAATCCATGTTCAAGTCAGTGAAAATGAACGATGTTTACTAAATTCATAAATTCCTGAGATGTATGTTTTTTTCCTATTTTTGTTTGGGATACCCGTTCAGATAAGTGTAGTCATTTTCATTTCCTTGATCGGGGAACTCGTGTTGGGTTTGGACTGTTCCAAAGCACTTTGGCAGACTGCACTGGAGATTGCATTTCCGGTGATGAACAGGAAGAATTATTATGCCAGTTACACTGTTGCTTTCACTTTTTCAGTGGTCATCGCCAACACCATGAAGAGGATGAGGAGGTACAGAGGTACTGAGTATGTATATTTAATTTTAAGGAAAAAAAAACTGAAATGTACTGAACTATATAATGACAAGCAGCAGGAAGATGTTCCTCGGTAAGAATTACAAATTATAGTCAATCTATTTTAAGAACACTCAAATTATTAAATGCAATAATTAGGCTTGCAGCTAAAAATGTCAGAACGTACTCTATAATAAATCAACAATATTTTACTGTCGAATTGTTCCTTTAATATCCTTTCACTGAACTTTCTATTTATTTTTTACTGAATTCGCTTATCCCATAAATAAAATATTTAGCTATACATATTATTTACAAAGATACAAATAAAAATACATAAGTGCACCAAGTAATTTACTCAACTCAACAGGAGTATGTTTTTTCATGCTAAGAACTAAATACACCTGCTCATATCACAATCACAACTCAATCACACAACAAAACATTCAGTAAAAAAATAAAGCGGTAAAAGCACCTTAAAAAATAGATCATGCACCTCTGATTACAAATTAGATATACGATTTTGCGAATAGTTGTTTACTGTTTTTTTCTTTTGTAATTTTTATTGTACACTAATTTAGTTAGATTAGGTATATTAATTATCAACATGTTTTTGGACCATTTTTGGTCTTCTTTTCACTCCTATTGTTGCAGTCATCAAGAACTTTATATCCAGAATGAGAATCTATCCCACCCGTTCCTTCCAACTGCTTTACGGCTGGGATTCCGAAGGAAAATAGCCAGAGGAATCCGATGACCATGCAAGCAATCGATTCGATAGTGTACCCATCCGATATTATTGTACACGTAGAACCCCCATCTTTACAAACCTACGGTTTTAAATTTTCAGAAATAGTTAGCTCTGTTAGTTATTTTTACAATACTTTTAGAAATAGACTCGGTAAAAAATATAAAATAACAATGAATGCGCTCGCTCACCTTTTCCAAAGCGGAAGTACTACAGTCATTAGCCGAATCACTTTCACAGACCTTTGTTGTCAAAGGATCAACGAGCCATAGAGCTACCGTACTAGGCCAGTTTCCTCCCAAATTACAGATGGTATTCAGCAAGGTCATATAGGTTCCTCCAACACTCGGGTCACTTATTTGTGCGAAGAAGCTCATTATAGAGACGAACATTGTGTAGACTGAGATCTGCAAGAGTAATTTTTAACATTCGTTAATGTAAAATCTATTTATCTCAGCTCGTACATGAAAGAACATCCTCAAATGATATTATTATTACCTGATGTATAGCGTAAATAGCAACAATAGTCGTGTAATAGCTAAATCCGGGTCCGGCGTCCCCGCTTTGACGGATGACATCTTTGGTCCACTCCACCGTTGCAATAAATACTGCTCCAAACAACAACCTGATCGGCATTGCTTTCATAAATAATGACAATGGCTTATCTTTCGTGTATCTGCTGATAAATAACGGCAGCACAATTTGTAAGGGTGTCATCGGGACGGCCAACAAGGCCAGCTTGCTTTTAGGCACGCCATACTCCACTAGTTTCAGGCCGGTTACTGAGTCAGCGGCAGCGAAACCAATTTTACAGGTAATCAAGAAGAAGACCAGCTTCCGGATTTTCTTCAAGGACACAATACGTGTAAGAACCTTGTATGTTTCCAGGACGGACATGTCTTGGGAGTCATCCTTCTGCTCGTGTTTGGCCATCACCAGGGTGGTCGTGATCATGAATACAACCCCCCAAAAGAAAAGGAATCCGGGTAGGGTGATCAGTCCAGTTTCCGATGATGCCGATCTCAAGTAGTTGTTGCAGAAGTCCGGAGATTCCAGTGCTAGAAATAGCACATATCCCAGGAAGTATCCAGCCGTTTGTCCCACACTATTGCAAGTGGATGCTAATGCTACATTCTCCCTATTAGAATTAAGATTAGGAAAATCATTTTCATTAAATAAATTATATGCCACATCGGCTTATTTCAAATCTAAATTAAATTATTGAATTGGATGGAAGCAATTTAAGTTACAGAATTCATTCTTAATAATACTTACCGACTCAGCATCGTCAACGCCCATCCATCCACAGCAATGTCCTGAGTAGCGGCAAGGAAATTGAGGGCAAAAAATACTGACGTAATCTGATAAATCCCTCCATTGTCAATTAGGTGGTCCACCGAGTAGCTCAACAATATCATAAAGATCCCCAACAGGTACTGCATTGGAACCAGCCATGTTTTCCTCCTCCCAAACTTCGCAACATACAAACTGTCGACTATGGGCGCCCACAAGAGCTTCAGACTAAAGGGCCAATAGGCAAAACTAAACTTGGCCTGATCGGAATAGTGATAGTTCCGATTCTGGAGGATCATCGGGATGGACGCAATAAGGCCCAGCGGGATCCCTTGAAGGATATAGAGAAGAAGGAGGAGGGAAAGGTTGGGGAGGTCCTTCCATACGGAGCCATGCTCAGACTTTTGGGATGACTTCTTCGTGGCCATTCTGACTCCGATTGGACTTCACTTCCGGGAGGGAGGGTGGAGGGGAGAGGGATCGTGGGAAGGTCCCAGGAAAACAGGTACTAAACTCCTCCGATGGGGTACTTGTAATTTCCAAAGGTGCCCCAAAAGTTTATGATTCTGGAACAGGATCAGGACTCCTCCAATTCAGCAAAATCTCTCACCTGCGAAAATCATACAAAAATAGCACACGAATAAGATATGGTCAATTTGTCATATTTTTATAGTACTGTTCAATCCTCAGCAGAACAGAAAGTTACATTTAAAATGATTAATTATTTTAAAAAATATATAAAATGATAATTTTTTAATTATCCTACCTTCACCTTGTCTGGTTCATGCACGCATGATTCGATTCCTGAAGTAACTTTATTCATTCATCCTTCAATTCAGCCCATATCCATATTACCTCAGTGATCCCGATGACCATCGATTATCGATCATATGGAGAGAAAATGAAAAATGAGATAATTGATAAGTCCCGTCTCGTCGGTGTCCTCGCCTGGCTTATCAATCAATCACCCACCACAAATGTGTATCTTTCCTATTTTTAGATCATCTGATCTGATCAGCTGGTCAACTTTCGGGTGCACTTCAATTCAACATAGTATACTTAAGCCTTTAACTTTAACTGTCGACTTTTTCTAATCAACTTCCACTACTTAACTAATTCCATACTACTTTAATTCTTTCCCTGATGTTCATGTTCGGTCGGTGAATGGTTTGGTC
Organism: Pseudosinella alba; assembly: GCA_034700485.1. Classification (NCBI taxonomy): domain Eukaryota; kingdom Metazoa; phylum Arthropoda; class Collembola; order Entomobryomorpha; family Entomobryidae; genus Pseudosinella; species Pseudosinella alba. The sequence goes on from JAQIXQ010000435.1 coordinate 19,232, forward strand.
AACAGAAATATGGGAAATGGCCACTAAAACTACAATATTGAATTGGTGGACAGTCTGGACAGTCGGCAGAGATGAGAGGAGAGCTGAATTGATGACATTGAATATTGAATTGAAATTGATTGAGATGACAGGAGGTCCGTAAAGATCCGTGCAAATTGTAATACATATTTTTTTGCACTTGCTGATATGGACATGGACCAAAATCCACATGCAAAATGTGCATCTAAAACAGAGCTTATGGACCGATTAACACATGAAAAAAGTACAATGCTGACGTGTGCTAATATAAACCGTCCTCATTCATGGCCTATGTTAGTGAACATCTACATTCTACCTACTACACCCACCCCGTCCAATTCCGTATACCAAACCATACCACAAAACAAATGCCTGGCTCTGGCTGGCATACACGGGAAACGGGAGAAGGAGGTACATGGACGAGCTAGACAAAAAGTATATCACAAAATCACATTCACCATCACCATTCACATGAAATGAATCTCATACATGAGCATAAACGTAAACACATGATATGATATGATATATGAACGGAGTATCAATATTATGAATGCGGATATATGGAATATGGATAGATCTATTCTCTGCTACATCCAGATTCCAGAACCAGATGGGAGTCATTACATAATTGATATTAGGTGCACTATGAGATCTGCATTTACATTTTTAAATGATAATGAACAATGAATAATGACGAATTAAGCTGAAGAACAATTTTATTATTACAAAGCAAATTGCCTACTTGGAGCATTATTAGGATCGGATATCGGATCAGGTGTGCGTATCTACTTTTGGGGAGGTAATTAAGTAGTATTCAACTATTGACTATGTAATTTGTAATTCGTAATGTTAACTTAACTTAACTAAGTAGAACCCGATAGCTGATCGATAGCTGATAAATGGTGATTAAATGGCTAAAGTTAGATTAGAAAAGAAACTAGGGAAATGGAATGGATGTGGGAGTGCGGTTATTGCTAATTTGTGATATATTTTTTGCATTTTTTTAAAAAAGGTACGCAAGCAAGTGATCAGCTGTGAGCCGAAAGTAAATTAAGGACTGGACTGGGCTGCTCCAGGAATTCCTCTTGATGATGTTCGGATTGTGACTGATCACTGATCAGTGACCTGACCTGAGTGACCAAGAACACGCTGCTCCACTCCACTGACCACGGTTGACCGTCCACCATACCATATCTGAGATTTTGGCGTTTGTTTACATTGTTTGGAGGTGTTGGGAGGAGGCTCCTTTCCAGTTCCAATAGTTTCCGGGAAATGAGGTGGAGTTCCTAGGGACTATGACTAAGAATGAGTACACCACCTCCGACGGAAGTGGAAGAAGATAAGATATCTACCGCAACCGGGACAACGATGCCAGCCCAGTCCTACCCTTCCTCCTACAATGACATTGCAGTGATAAGGACAGCCAAGCTGTTGACCCTCGCCTCCTGTTCCAAGGATCCTTGTGGGATCATATGCATGTTGATAACCTACTCCGCCGTGTTCTACGCGGACTACGTTGTTACCAAATGGATCGTGATGACCACTTTTGTGAGGTATGGTGATGAAGGAAAAGGTTAATTTCAGTCAGAACCTTGTTCGGAATGATGAATGATCTGTATCTAATTTTAATTTTTCTTACCATTTCAGCCTTTGGGGCACCTTCCACGTGGTCGTTTTCAATATAATTGTTGGGCTACTGCTGATGGCCCATTTACGAGCAGTTTTTACGGATCCTGGGTTTGTTCAGCCGAAGTATCACGCGGATGATGACTACCTCAGGGGGGTATCCACTTCCTCGGGGGCTGGGTTAGAGTCTACATCTCACCCGGATGGCTTTGATGATGCTCAGCAGCAGCCAACCGCTTCCTCCGCCCCGCCACATTATACCCTTTGTGGGAGGTGCAATATTTATCGTCCTCCAAGGGCACATCGTAAGCACTTTTTTGGGAATTTTGAAAATGATTCATATTAATATATTAATATATTACTTCAGTGTTAGATAATTTAACTTAAATGCGCCATTACCGGGATGAGAACTAATTCTTTGTTGTATTTTGTATAGATTGTCGAATCTGCAAAAAGTGTATTCGCCGAATGGACCATCGTGAGTTAACGAATTTTAACATCTAAATCATTTCACTAACTAAAATGAACAAAAAATCGTGTCCGATCCAGTATTTAATTTTTGCTTTTCGGTATTTAATTAATTTTTGCTAGATTGCCCATGGGTGAACAACTGCGTTGGCGAGTATAATCAGAAATATTTTATACAATTTTTATTCTACGTTGGACTGCTATCAGCGTATGCCATTGGCCTAGTCCTTTATACGTGGGTGGAGAGTAGTCAACAGTCGGACGGTATGCATGATAAGAGCCGTTGGCATTATAACTATAAAATGGGCGTCCATGGGCAGTATGGCAATATCCCGGATTCCGAGAACAGCGTCGGTAGCGCTCCCATCAACAATGAGTCGCATCTTATAAAGCAAACCAGAATGTAAGCAAAGCAGAAAGATATAATTCATTCATTTGGTGTGCATGGCTAATTTTCCCGATAACTAATCAAAACCATAATATTTTGTTTGTTTTTCAGACTTCATAGTGTAATTCTTATGTTAGAAAGCCTGCTATTTGGCTTATTTGTATTAGCCATTCTAATAGATCAGTTTTCAGCCATTTTCACCGATGAGACTGTTGTCGAACAACATATTAGTGGGAAGAAGCATGTTTCAAGTTCAAGAAGTGGTCGACGGACAGGTCCCAAAAGAACAAAAATGGATCTCTTGCGAGGTAATAACAATATCATTTGAGGATGTTCTTTCATGTACGAGCTGAGATAAACAGATTTTACATTAACGAATGTTAAAAATTACTCTTGCAGATGTCTGTGGTACTGGACATTTTAGTGTGTGGCTACTACCATGCCACACGCGAGATGAAATTGTGTATGAAAAGAGGATGAATGAAGTTGTTTAATCGCCATATTTTCTTTCGACATTCGATGATTTGCATTGTCTTTGCTAAAATTAACGTACGTGGTCTTATTTAAATTCCCATTCACTCTATAGTATTTGTATTTAATGCTTACAGACCTATAAAAATTTGAAAATGAAGTAAAATTTACTTTCTATTATGAAGTTATAAATAAAGAAATATTCATACATGATACAGAAGATTTATAAATCCCAAAACAAGCCACAATTGCATAATGCATTATTCTATTTTTTCCGTTTTTAAATGAAATTACTTTTTTTTAAACCGGATAAAAACAGTTAACTGTGGATGCTTCTTCGTTTTAGACTTTGTCATCTTCATTATCTCACTTTCATGTTTCATTTGGGTGTTTATGCATGGCACTGCACATTTAATCATGTAAAAGTTAAACCATCATCATATCATAATCATTATTTTAACCAACTGAAACAATTCTTCTACATAGTTAACAGCAGACATCCAAGAGTGGCCATCTATGTAGAGCAGCTTAGAAAAACACTTGCAAGCAAATTGTCAATTTAACCCTGGTATACCTGCTTTATACCTCTTGCTCGCATAGTCCCGGACTTCCCTTCCAAACTTCCACTCCCAATAGTCCCAATTCCAAGGTACGGTACAATGCAGGAAAAGCGAGCAAGCCTTCCGACAAGTCAGTCAGTTTTCTCCCGGTGTTGGAAGTGAACGTGCGGTTAACATTTTTGCTTCCTTTCTCCCAATTGTATGTACTGCTACTTGCTACTTACACATATCATTATCAATTTTTGTCAAGCACGTGTATGGCTGTGAAGTACATACGTCAGAAAATTAACTCCTGTTCTAGCGTTTACAAGAGTACCTTTTTGCATTTAAGTGAAATTAATTTGTACTCTCTGACAAAGATTTGATATTGTACCTGAAAAAATTCCAGTCAAATTATAAAATGCCTTTTTACTTCAGAATTGAACATTTAGATGTGTATAGCGTGACTGTGACCTCCATAAACCATCAAAATCCGGACAATGTGAAGTGACAGTTATTGCACTCATGAGGATAAAAATATTCGCTGTCTCATTCCCTAAATGTTCCAGCAAGTAGTTGAAAAAGCATTCTCAAACTCAAATCATCCATGTTGAACAACCATTTGAGCATCGAAGTTCACGTCATTCACGTCCACTTCCGAACTCATCGAAATATAGCGAGAAGATTTGACATTCCACAGTTTGGTTGAAACAGCGTACTGACTATATTATTACGACTGTGGTCAACTGGTCTGGTTAACAAGGAGTTTCATTCATCCCAAGGCACTCTCACTATTGGATTGATTAGTGCCACATCGGTTTAGTCCAAATATATACTAGAAAATACATACTTTCTCTGAAATTACCAAAATTACAATGAGTCAATGAGTGTACCTGTTAAATCCACATATAAAGAAATGAGGATTGAATTGAAGATTGGAACTACTTTCTGCAGCTGAATAATTTATTAATTTTTCATTACCTCCTCCACACCATGTTTAAGTAATTTTGCTCTCTCCACGATAACAAAGAATACTCGGAACTGATTTCCCATTAGCATTGGCCTACTTCTTTTGTCTCCGGAGAGCATATTCATTTTTCACTGGTTGGAATATAATACAAAGCGAAATAAACCATATATACCTCCCCCGTGGGAATCTCACACAAAATCTAATTTGCTCCTGGAGGGAAACGCACTCATTGACTGATTATCCCGTGTCATATTACATGGAGGGGTTCATATGGAGGAGTTGGTGATATGCTAGTGAACTTCGTCTTCATTTGGGAACTAGTCGGGAGAAAGCCGTGAAAATGGAGTGGGTGACCAACTTTCTCCTTAAGCTCTCTGCTCCACTTTACCCCTCTCATATTGCTATATTGTTGCAAGAGAATTACTATTAAGTAGCTATTGTTGACGATATGCGTGAGTGAAAGTATGGACGAAGAAAATGTTTTCTTTCTTTCGGCAAATGTGAAAGTGAAAGAAGTGGGCCATGTACATTAATATTTGCTTTTTTTATTCTTTTGATGAACTGGAAATGTCTGATGTGAATGTGGGACTCGAAATTGATATAAAAAACTGTTGCAGTCGGTTTTGAAATGGGAAAATGATGATATGGGGCCATGCCTAACGAGACAGAATAAAAATGGGGCAATAAGTACGTTCTCGGACGGAGTGATTTTGAAGGGGACATTAACTTTCTTTTTTTTTTGTCAATTTAACCGAATATGGACAGTGCTAAGAAAAAGAGAACATGAATGATTGGAGGAGGAGAACATTATGGGCGTTATTTGTCCACTTTAATGCTTGATTTGATAGATTTTCAGTATTAAAACTCCAAGTAATTAAGGAAACTTGACGTGATGAATCAAAGCGAGAGTGTGAAGGTGGTGGTGAGATGTCGTCCAATGAACGAGAGGGAGAAGGGGATGCATTCTAAGGTAAAAAAAATATTGTATTTTTAATTATGTTAGTCAAATATTTTTACTTCCGTAAATTCTCATAATGATAGCGAGTGAGTTTCCCTTTCACAGTTAAAACTTAAATACCCGACCCACATATTCATAATCGGCGACAATCCAGCAGCATAGAAGGTAGCAATCAAAATGACTTATGCTGATGGTGACATTATTTCGGTTTCATATTTTCCCTTCGACTAAGAGGTAGACGATCGTTCATTGACATTTCGTATTATTTTAATAAGTCAGTTCAGCACCGTCCAATATCAAGCAAAACTGGCAAAATGAAATGGCTTTATCGATATGATGCGGATAAATATTATATATATGACAGAAGACTGTGAAACCCGGACATGTGATTATTCCTATCATTTCATATATCAAATAAATGGCTGTGAACGGGGATATATTTTATTTTTACTCTCAGAGTTTTCCTTTTGGCTTATATATATTCTTCCTCCATTTCCTTCCATTTCATATTTGTCTTATATATCTCAAGCTACTACACTCCATTTCAGTCATGTCATAATAGGCATATATGTTTTTGGCATAATAACGGAATGTGGAAATGTGGAGTCATCCCGCATCGTCAAAACAAACTCGATTAATTATGTAGGAAAAATTGAAATGGGCTTTTAGTGCGAGGGGCTGAGACAAGAAATGAGCCAGGTATGTATTCAAATAATAGATGGTTTTGCTGTTAGCAAGTAAAACAAAAGTGCATGATGGCTATAATCTCAAGAAAGTGCTTTTCGTTACAGAGCCATGAGCGAACTCTCTTGAAACATGCGAATTGACAGAAGAAAATATTATGCACCTAAGCTTAAACTTTTACTGGTGAAAGTCCACTTGAAAATGTGGTCACCATTTATATTTATTCAGCTTATATCTTGTTCCTACTCCCACGCTCCTCCCCCTCCCTCAAACTTTTCATATTAGGCATTAATTTTTATGTGCGAGAATTATATGATCAGGACGAACTTTTGCGATTTATCGCCGTAAATTCATGTTACCGGCAAGAACTGGAAAAGGCAAAGTGAGGGAACAGGGAAGTAAAGTAATTATTGAAAAAGTTTCCTTTCCTAGTATGAAAAGGAAGTCAAGTGGCTTCCCGACCCATAATGACTGTACTCAATTGTCACACTACGTGGGCTATAGTTCCATGGAATTGAAATGACAGTAGAGTGACTCGTTTCGTTACTTATGCATGTGAAAACATGTCACTTCATCTATTTCCAGTTCTAGTCACCTTTTGTTTCATTTAGCGCTTAGGATTAGAATATTCACAAGCTCTATTTGTGAATCCATATGCATTCCATCCACTCCATCATTGATTGAAGCCAACAAACAGCCAAGCCGAAAGGTAGTTAGTTGATGTGTTGGTGGAAGGAATAATGGAAAGGAGCCAAAAAGTTTGTTGACATTTTACCAAAACGGTTCATCAGCATATACAGTCTCGTTAAATTTCAACTTCCACACAGGGAAGCATAAACCACTTTGATGCAAAAATTATTCATGAGAATTTCATTTTCGATTGTTGTTATACGCTCAGCATTCAATCAGAAATTAAACTTGACTACCTCAGTCTCAGGAGGTACCCATATTAAAAACCTATTTAGCATAGTATGTAACTAACATGCAGATTGCAAATACACGTTATTCAGACAAAATTAAACTCAATTGATTAACAATTTCCTGAAGCTGAGCAGAATAGACATCGCATTTCATCTCAATTTGCCAACATAAAATCGAATTATCTCATTCTCAATGATAAGTAAAAATATTGTTCCAGCTCCAGCTCAATATATTTCCCTTGAACTTTTACTAATGGGTAGAGCCAAAAGATGCTCTACTGATATGATATCACTTTAGTGTCTATTAAAAATCGCATTTACAACAGACAATTACTGACCCATACCTATGTAGTTTGTTGTTTGCGCTTAGCTGTTCTATATTTTTTTACTCATATCATAAATCTGTCCAATTTCCAATTGTTTAGGGTCGGGTCGGGTGCTATGAGTTTGCACCAGAACTTCATGCTTTATGTGTGGTTTGCAGTATTTTGACTGATGAAGGTCAATGAAACGATTGATTTTCCGTTATTGTCTCTATCAAACTCTGTCTTTATGCGGCCGGCCACCTTGCCCAAATGCCTAAATTAGTGGTTTGGTTACATGCGAGGAAATATGGTGAGACTGGAAATAGTATTGTATGTTTTGCTATTGGAAAAAATTGCCTGAGTATATGTATTTATTTCTGGGTTTGTTACCAACTATATGGCGAGGCTTCCATTTCACATTTTGATGTCATGAAATTGAAAACATTTTTTCCTGTGCTCACGCAGTAAATACGCCCAACAGCCAAGTCCAAGTCCATCTTATGTAGGTAGCAATACAATTGGAGTAATGGACGAGCACGACATGTAAATGGAATTCGATTCGATCGGCTTGTATCCTGGAGTAAACATTCCAAATTCCTAAGCCTGAAAGCGTAGTCCATTTTTGGGTAGAGTAAATAAGTACTAGCACCTAACGACTAGTTGTATTCGAAAATTATATACTATAGTACATACTTTTTGCCTTGACGCGGTTGGTTGTGCTAATGCAATGAATGATATGATTCCTGGAATTCACGAAGCATTTTCATTTCAGGAGAAGTTACTTTGTAATTTGTAAGTATTCGAGCCATGTTCTCGAATAGGAAATGCTAATCATAAGAATGTCGGCAATGTAGATATGGCAGGCAATTATTTGTTAGTAGTTTTCATGTACAGCTACTTGCATATTTACATATTCAAAGTATGATATGCTTGATAAAAGGTAGATAATCCGAAAATAGTTCAATTTAAACTTGGAAAATTTCTATTCCTCCGACATGTTTGATTTTCTACACGGTAGGCTATGCTAACGTTTGGTGATAAAGATATATAATGCGGAGTTTCGTCTTGTGCCGGATGAGACTGATTGGGATTTGGGATAGAATAGATTCGTCTTTCATTTCTAAACTCCAATCTCTCTTATTGCTGAAATGAAATATGTATGTGTCTTTTTATCCGTAGATACAGGGCAGAAATGTAATAAGACTGTTAAATAATGAGATCAGGACTCGGGCAAATAAGATAATACGATATATTATCATTTAGCTGAAAAAATAATTCTTAAATTGGCTAAGCATTTTTAATAGCACGTAAAATACGGCAATCGAATCGAATAAAATAAAATATTTAGATTACGCGTATTCATATTTCATATGAATGTCAGTTATTTTTTATCACTATGTAGGAAGAGAGAATGCATCTGATATTTGCTTTAAATACGGCAGTATAACTATACTGCTCCAAATTATTAACTTAAATAACTTTTGCATAGGCGCCACCTCTCTCATTTGAGATATGGCAGCCTAGCCTTAATTATCAACATCTACCACTTGTAATAACCAGCAATAATTCCGATATATATTTGCTACATGAACTTCATTGACAAATATGACATTACCACGAACTTCCTGTTTTGATAATGGCACGTTTGCTATGAAGGAGACATTTTTGAAGCACTATCAGGCACTATCATCAAAATGTAAAAGGACCTGCCATAAAGGTTATATGAACCTATGGATGATTAAATATTCCTGGCTAATGAATGTTTTCCGGATGGATGTTTATAGTTTAGCATATTTATGTTGTCTGTATTTGGGAGAAATCGTTTTTTGAAGGACTTTCATTCACAATCAATTCAATTCAAATCCATAATGGTAGGAATTGTTGGATAGCGTGTGAAAATTCAAGTCACAGACACCTTCCCCGTCTGTCCGAGTCATTACATTTTCCCTATCTATCATAGCAAAAAATCTATGCCCATAGGCGGAAGGCATGTTCCATTGTATTGTATTGTCGCCTTTTTTCTATCTCACTTCCCTGGAGTGAAAGCTTCAAATTATACAAAAAAAAAATCCAGACAATTTAATAATATGGCCATACAACTTTTCTTGTTTACTCTCCTTCCAGATCGTGGTGTTCATGGACTCTTCAGTTTGCCAATGCAGCATTCTCAACCCTAATGATGCCTCAGCTCCTCCAAAAACTTTTAGTTTTGATGGGGTCTACTACATGGAATCCAGTACAGACAGCATTTACAATGAAATCACCTATCCATTGGTGGAGGTAAGCTGATTTATAAAAAAAAAATAAATAACGAGACATATTTGTTGTCTGCTTTAATATTCCTGTCCCCTCCCACTCCAACATATAAGCTATACCTAAGCTATTTAATCCAGCTACAGCGTAATATGTATTGGTGGGAGGTCATCCTTTATTACAAAAAGTCCTTCTTCCTCCGGTATTGTTGTGCCCCTTCACTATTGATTTATGTGATGGTAAATATCTGCATAAATGGCTTATGCTCATATCATAAACTTTCTCCCTGGACAATGGACGGTGGACTTTCACCACAAGAAAAAAATGCAAGTTCATTGGCAGCCAAGCCAAAAATGAGGAAGGAAGGAAGCTCGTCTCTTGTGACTTGTCTTTTGATCCTTCTCAGTTATCTCAAGTTGGATCGATATAGCCTCGTGATTAAAAAACGTTAATAATTTTTTCATCATCTCATTTGCGTCATACAATTTATGTGCGATTAATATCAGTAACTCCATAATCTTCGAATTATTGTTAGGTATAATCTTTTTCGGCCCATAAAATCAATAATCACATTTAACTGAATGATCTAGTAAAAGTTTTGTCTGTCCTCGTGGCAAATATTCGCGTCATCGTGAATGTCATGTCATTATCAAGTAGTATACTATTATTCGCACCGGCACTCTAAGCCATTCCCAATTCTTCAATAAAAATGAATTTTACAAAGGGAAAAAGTAAAGTACACACTTTTACGATATGCTTGTAATCATAATCGCATTCATTTTCTTTTTTGAATTTTGCTTTTAATGCATATAGCCATTATATATTGCTATTTTTATGTGAATTAAGTATTGGCGAATTTGCGAACTCACACGATGCGCCATCATATCAAATATGCGGCAATCAATATAATTCCTTTGTTGTAAATTCTTTTTTGTTCGGTTTTGTGGAGTAGTAGTCGGCTTAACAAAACTTTGAAGCTATCTAATAATAACTATATAATAGCTACCCAATACCCAATGCCCAATATCCAATCAATTTTCTCCGCTATTTCACCCAAGCCAAGCCAAGCACTTATGCTTTTTCCATGAATTTTGGCAATTTGGTCGGCATTCGGCATCCTTTCACCCAAGCCATATATATATGAGCGGTGCATGTAGGAGTATCAAATGTTACAAAAGGACCATCATGAACAAACATCATTAAAAATTGACTGTCCACTCAACCATTACCATTGCACGGCCAATCATAAGTTGGGAGAGGGAAAAC
>JAQIXQ010000436.1:0-29999 GCA_034700485.1 Pseudosinella alba
ATGAATATTACGTCGCGACCGTACCGGCTTGTGATTTCTCCTTTGTCTGTACTCGGTTCTACATTGAGCCGGTAGAGAGTTGTTTTGTTGTTAACCTTATCAAAAGATACTTCAAGAAAAATGGTTTTCCTTCTTGTTAAACTATCCGGCAAAGCCAAATGTAGGCTTTGGTCGGAACCGCGCATGAATATTACGTCGCGACCGTACCGGCTTGTGATTTCTCCTTTGTCTGTACTCGGTTCTACATTGAGCCGGTAGAGGGTTGTTTTGTTGTTAACCTTTTCAAAAGATAATTCAAGAAAAATGGTTTTTCTTCTTGCTAAACTATCCTGTAGAGTGTCATACACTCTCTCGTTCCCCCCAAGCGGTGTGTGTGGGTGCGGCATTACGAACCCGGACTCCTGTTCTCCAATTTCGTCAACGCAGAATATCCTAAGAACCTTATTTGTGATGTTGGGGTTACAAAACAGAGGGTCAGCAGCAGTAGGGGCAGCTGGATCAGTCTTGTGACCCCATGATGCCTCAGATGTCCGAAATAGAACCCCTTGCAACAAAAAATCATTGTGATTTTGTGTTAATAAGCAACTCCTGACATGGCATAAAAAGTAGTTTTTAATGTTTTTTATCGTTTAAAACGCTAAAATATGTTTTTTCTGGCAAATGCATACTCGACATTGCAGAATTTAGATTCAGGGATCATATCAACGTCATTTTAATCGTCAAAATCATTCTAAAAACAAAAACTATTTTCATGTGATTTGCCATTTCAGCGGTTCCTAATAGCATAGAATCACGATGATTTTCTGCCACATGAAAGATAAAGATTGTCCTTAGGTAACAATACCAATAGAAAAATTATAATTTCCAACTTATAATTGCTTCGTCTTCCCTTTCTGGAGGTTTTCCTTTTTCTTCTCGGCCTGGCACATTAGATTGGAATATCCCACTCAATGACAGGCAAGGGCATGGGACATTGAGATGTACCAAAAAAAGTTACATCCCATAAATATTGTTCTGATTCGGAATAGCTCCCTTCAAATTACTATATCGGCTTCCCTGTGTTATAGATAAATGACGAGTTTCAGTTTACAAATATCATAGTTGGACTCATCTAATCATTCACGGAAGGGCAATGATCCGTTGATCACGGTACCGCAGGTCAAGGCAATACAGATGAAAATTCTCTGCTGAATCAGCTGTCATTTATTTCCGCATCAACTATTCCCCTGTTTTTAAATTCAGCATGAAAGTAATTCGATCATGAGCGTGGAGGCTCATTGCAGGCAACGATTCATTGGACCCAAGTACGTAGTTATCAAGGGATCATTGCCCGTTAATGAATCATTGAACCATTCGGCAATGAGGATGCCATTCTGCCACCCCAAATCTTCTTAAGTCTTAACGAGCAGAGTGCAAAATGATCTCTCAAGAGGAGAAACTGCAAACAATTCTACCGTAAAAAAATGTACTACACGGAAAATAATAGAATATATTTAATTATTGATTTTCCTTTCCCGTATGCGAGAATTTAAGCAGGAATGCCTATAATTGAATTTGTCATGTTGATACCGATGGTAACTGGTTTAAATACGCTCAGGATAGGTAAGACTTTGTGTCGAGTTTCCTGGAATTTACTTCTTGAATTAAATGTCGACTATTTCTAATTTTTGTTGCTGTAATTATTAGCTTCTGTATGAAAAGGTATATACTTAATACTTATGTGATTCGCCTCTTCGTGTAAATTATTTGATACAATAAGTTGCAACAATTAATCTGATAAAATTTAATTCGACATAATCTCTTGATTATGATTAATGTTATATGACAGGTTTAACTTAATCCTCATCTATACAATTATCGTATTGCATGGTGGGCTATTTAGTTATATTGTTATCCTAACTTCAATTATCTGAATTAGATCCTCATCACAGGTATATTAATTATCCACCCTCCCCGTACTTATATTACTGTTTCCTTTCATAACTATATGTTATTTTTAATATTTTTAAATTGTTCTAAATGGTAGTTTTCCAATTTCAAGTAACAAGCAAACAATAGAACACAAATAAATGAATGGGTCCGCTAAATTGGAACAGTTTAAAAAACCAACCTATATATCATGTTGCTCACCGTTTCTATCCGGACTGCATAAACACCTTATTAGATCATACATATTTTTAATTATTCGTCATTACCAGAATCAAATCATATCACACCACAGCATCACATTTCAAAATGACATTCTTACCCATCACCATCATAAACCCTTACACCAACACCCAAATACCTTTTTCCTCTTTTCCTCATTCAACCAACCTCTCAGCCTTCCTACTCTCTCTCGCTTTGAAACCTCCATTAAAATATCACCACAACAATTAGCCAACTCCTCCCCCAATCCCCGTTTCACTTGCCCCTCCTTTACGCGTGTAATCACCAAAATATGATTTACAGCCGGTGCAGCAGGTCCCGCTTATGAAATGATATGATACTGAATGACACTAGAATATTCATCAACAAGCAAATTTTGAAGCGAGAAATGCCCGTATAGAATAAATTATAAGTTCCACTATTTTAAATCGGTTGAATTATGTACATATTATATTTATTGTAACATGTTTTTAAAATGATTAATAAACATTTAATATCGTTATCATGGACTATGAAACTGCCGCATGGACATTGATTATAGGCCGTTCTATTATTCCTTTCCCTCCTTTCTCCTTCGCTTCTCCAGAACCCAACTGCTCTTTTAATCTTATCACAAATCCTACTATTTAGGGGAAGTACATAGAACGGTTTCATTCATATTCATCATATTGGACTTGATCTTATCATCGTAACTATATTAAAACTTTACAAGGACGGAGCATCCTGACTTAAAAGCTTACCTACGTAGTTTGAATTTCATCTTACACAACATGAGCAGCTTCAGCGATTCCACTGCCGACATCCAACCAGACTGGATAAATTATTGATTGCTCCATATCCTCCATCTTCACAGAAATAGAGAAATTTTGGTTTAAAGCAGTTTTTCTTAGGATTATTGTTAATGCATTCACCCTTTCCGAATTTACGACTGTAACCATGATCATTGCATGTCGCAATTCGATATAATGTAAACCGATCATATCATTTATATGCAAACTCATTCCTGTTATCATTTGTTATTGAGAAAATTTACATAAGTATATTCAATGCATAATTCATAGTTTTTAAATCTTGCCTGTGGAGACTGTCGGACCAGCGTCCGCCACGTAAGTAGAAAGGAAATAGCCATCAATCATCATCATTTCCAAGAAGAAGGATTACCATAATATTTCGCAACGGATGTTTGAGTTTGGGGTAAGTAAAAAGTACTATCTGGAATCTGTTTATCAGTCAATTGGCATTGATGCCATTTAGTTTCATCATATTATGCTTGCATCCTTTGGAGTTTAATGCCAGTTCAACTTTGGAGTGCAGAGGGAAAGCATCGGACTTTTTTTTTCTGGGAACACCTTTTCATTTCATTTCTCAAATTGTGCAGAATGTGATAAAGTTGTTCTAGGGGAAATCGTCATATAATTGGGATTGTATTGGTAATAGAGGCTACATAATTTTTAGTTTTCATTTAACAATATTGATGAGTCTTTAATGACGATCCAATTCAAGCAATAATAGTGACAGTTGTCTTTATTTAAAAAAAAATATATATCGTGCATCATTCAGAATCTTTATTTTGCTTCTTTCCAGCCTCCCCTACCTGACTGATTCCTCATTCCGCCTCACCCAACTAGGTATCCCAATGGGAGGAAACATCCAGTAGTTTTTTGGTGAAAGTTCCCCAAATGGGACAAATAAAAGAAGGTAAGTAATAAATATATAGAAGATAACGGATATATGAAAATGGGAGTTGTCTTGTTAATCAATTTAAATATTGTCTACTGCTAAACTAACTACCAATTTGTTTTACTATTTTTGTAACTAGGATTTGATAAACTACTCCCAATCCAAATCCAAATTTAAAAAATGTTGAGATGAGAAGGATAGCATGTTCAGCCGAGGACGGAAGACGATTTCCAAGATTCATCATCCTCCCTTAAACGAGTCCCACAACTTCCCCATTTCCCATTATGTCTCACAATGCCCCATTACGCATCTTTGAACTAAAATCGCTTTCTTTCCTGAATTCCTGATTCAACCCGGCCTGGGAGTAATTCGGAGATCAATCGGATTTAAAACCGGGCATAATCCATTGGATAATGTAAGTTAATACATTATTATGAATTGTGCAAAATTAACAAGCACTGAATCATTCCCATCACTGGTGGTGATAAAGTTAAAGTCAAGGTCGAGAACTGGAGCTAAAGGCCATGCTTCACATCATTCAGCATTATTTAGCTCTCAATTTTGGCTTTAACTTTATTAGCACAGTAACGATATCTCATGTTACATTTTATTTTATTTGTATTTTCAGAGAATGACCAGGCAGTCCAGACAGGAATCAGAAGTAATCAAGAGGGCTACAAAGAAAACTACTATGACGATTATAGCAAGATGAAAGGAGCAAAATTCAAAATGCAGTTTACTCATAGTCATGACATGGTAGAAACGTAAATTGCACAATTTATAACGAAATTTTATAAGCCATCCGTTTTCTCAAACTATATTATTTTCATTCATTCCTTTTTTTCTAATCCCATCCTGTTTCACAGGAAAAGAGTCTTCTCGAGCAAGTCGAGCACTGTTCAACCTGGCAAATATTATTGGAACAGTCAATAAAACTGGAAAATGGAAAAATCAAGGGGAGGGACATTTGTCGTCATACCATACGTGGCTTTGCCCAAATGTAATTGAAGTTAAAGTTATTAGGATTATTGTTCATTTTATATTTTACTATTATTCAGTTCAACAAATGGTCATGTTAAGTCCTTGGACATTTTGGTATATATTCATTTGCTTGTCTGGCTCCTACCAAAATATGTGCCCGTTTTAATTTTATATATTATTTTTGACTTAAGGCAAACAATCGAGCTAAAATATACGGCAAATATATAAACCAGTTTGCTAGGGCATCATGCAATGCGATCAATAATCAATATTTTTCTAATGATGCAAGATGTAGAGTGAAAACATATTGGTAGTGTCTATAATGGCAATGTGATCAGATAGTTCGGCTAAATCATAATTTGACATTGACAGTTTGGCAGTGTATCATTTCTCATGTTGCCCTAAATGAATCGTGCAAATTGTTGCTAAAAATTTTTATGTCGGGGTATTAGATATGATATTGCGAACAACCAAAATGGATGAATTCCAATTTGCAATACTTTTTGCATATGCAAAAATATACATGTATTTTTGGCAACGTTGGCTAGACAATCGCAAATTAATGCAAGCATATGAGCGTAGATTTAGAAGGTTGATGTATGCAAATTAAAACTGCGCGTTTGTTGTCATTAATTTGGCCTACTTTGTAAATCCATACACGCCACACGCAGTGACGCAGTTTGTTTGCTAGTCTACCTTATTGTGATTTTCAAAACTCTGAAAAGTTGAGTGATTGTCATACGATTGTTGAATTTCCACATAGTCCACATATTTTCTATTGAAAATTGCACGTAATCCGGAAATATGTCCAATTAGTTCTATAATTCCGCTTTGCAATTTCGATCAGCATCGTGAATAGTAAATAATATTAGAGCTAACCTGGGTAAGTTAAGGGTAAAGTGTGTTCCTTTTCTTGCGACTGTCTACGAAAGGTTGAAGGCTGACGTAAACATGGGAGGACATGCATAATATGCAAAAGTCTTATACTGGTATTATAATACTGTTACTCCAGAGTCATTGAATTTCAAACTCATAAATTACAGTTATGATATTATTCTTCATCGTCGAATTAGTTCCATAGACAATGTACGTGGGTGTAACTGTAATATTAATTAAGTATATAATGAAGTAAAACAAATACGATATCACCTTAAGCTTACGATATTGTTAATTTTGTTTCTCAATCTCTGAAAAAGGAAATGAATTTTTTCTCAGTAGTTTGGAGTACAAAATGTCAGTATTTATAATGTCCGTATATGTATCATATGCGTTGCATTACTCGGGCCATATACAACAATCCCGGTAGAAGCAAGCCCCATTCATTTCAATTTTAAATAAATACCGGTACGCTCTTACCGAATATGGTTATGAGTAGATAATTATAAACGGACATGGAAATTGCTAGTCCTGTTAATTTACTAGCACAAAATTATCTCAAGAGCTACAGCTACATATTGTAGTTTGTCATGTAAATTATATTTGTTATACCGAGCCAGAGACGCGTTCCCTCCGCAGCTTTCACTTGAACTCCACAACTATTGGGCTGGAAGAATCGCACATGAATCCTAGTGTCTCCACTCTGTTAATAAATATGTCTAATTTTTAGCACCCCACCCGGGGACTCCAAGACAGATTGATCATTCCAGAATTCAGGTGCATGGAAGTCGTGTACCGTTTTGGGGGAGAAGAGTTGGTGGGGTGGGCTGGATTCAATCTTTCGATAAAGTGGAATGAGACTCTCCCTCAGTTGCCTCTCCAGGTCAGACATCGGAAACTAGAGAATGGATGGAGCGTATCTGCAATTATTAATTGTGCCATCTAAATTTTTGCAAGCCTATTTACAAAAATACTAATTAGAACTTTGATACTTACTTTGAATTGTCGCGTTTGATATAAATCTTCTCCACCAGCCCGATTTTCGCTTTCCGAACAGGGATCAAGTGACCCAATGTCTTTGAATCCCAGTTTTGGATAAACGAAGGCTTCCTCTCCGGTGCGTACTAAATAGAGTAAAATTATCTAATTGATAGTACGTAAATAGGGAGATTCCACGAACGTAATTGCTTTTTACGTTCCAATTTAATTAGAACTTACTTACAAGTAACTTACAATCAAGAAATCGCTATCTTTGATGGTTTGGAGTTCCTTCAAAAATGAAGAAGCAGATTTAGAGTTTGAGGTCACCGAAGTTGTCGGTTGTGCAGAGGAGCCCTTTGGTGGTTTCTGATAAGGCTGGTATAAGATGGTGGACGTAGTTGACTCCACGTCTGAATCCGGGCACAAGGGGAAAGTTCTGGGAGGGGTTGGGGCAGACTGAGTGCTTAGATGGTATTTGACACTAGGATTAAACTGATTAGGTCCGCTTCCTTCAACGTTGACATGGCATCGATGTTGATCTTCCATGTCCATCGCAATGATGTTGAAGGCGTGATATTTCTTGGGGCATAACGATCCCTGGGATCGCCGAGCACCCTTCCCACTCCACCCATTCCGTCGATTTCTTGCAGAATACCTGAAAATAGTAAATCACGAAAAGTTAGACTTGAATTCAAATTTATAAAACATGTATGAGTAAACTCAATCCAAAAACATATCTTTATTTTAAGCACTCACGCTGACGGGTCCGGGCCATTGTACCAGTTGATTGTGCTGAAAAGTTTCGATGAGGACAGACAACGTTTGAGATCGTTTTTCTTGCTTATATAGTCCTTCATTTCTGCAAAAGGAATCAGTCCTTAAACAATGTCGCTTAGTTCAGCAAGGTTTGATTGGATTGGGGAAGGAAACGGTTTCCTTTTCCCATCAAGCATATTAAAACATATTTAGACGTTCAAAGAAAAAACTAAAATAAAAAATTCGGATGAAGTATCAGCTTTTTTGGGAAAGATGTATATGTCCTCATCGCTGAATGTAAATATCATCAACGTCAAAATCCAAGACGGATCAAAACGATTAGTCTAACATTCTTGTTTTCGCGACTAGAAGGATTACTGTAATTAACTCAAGTTGGTAGAATTAGAACATCTGAAATTGTAGTTTATCCTGTTCTCATTTTTTATTTTGTATATTGGGATCAGTGAATCGCAGAGTAGGCGTTCCAGGTTCGATGATATGAATTCAAATAGATTATGGAGTGTGTCCGAGGAGTTGGATATGTTGTTAAATAGGTAGGTCATGTAATTTACTTAAAAATTAAATTGGGATGTTATTGGAGACCTTGTCGTAGATTTTTAATTAGCGCTAGAAATAGTCCCACGACTCCCTGAAGTAATCAATTAGATTTGCACTGATGTTCTGCAATCTCCAAAATAGCCCCATCGAAATGTATTAAATTGCGGGGGTAAGAACGGTACCGTGGGTTCAGAATGCATCAAAATCAACCATATTCATATTTTCGAATTCTTGGAAGATTCCTGGAGTACAAAATAATACATTTCAAAACTCAAATATGTTGCAAACGTAAGGCACATTTAACTATTAACTCATAATTACTGGGATGAGTGCGATTCATGGTTAAGATAGTTAATGAGTGTGTTGGAGGACAACCTGCAAGGAAGCAATGCATACAACCGGTGCAGGAGATTAAAACATGAAATGTAGGTTGCCGCATGTGCTAATGAGGAATTAGGGGACTCCCCCTAGAGGAGTCACAATATATTTTCTGAAACAAAGTACTTTAATGTATAATATTTAGCAATATGTTCAATAAACAAGTGCACGCTGTTTTGCAAAGCAGCAAAAGGTGGATATTTAATTATTTCTGTGAATTGGGACTTCACAATACTCTTTGCTGTTTTCTTGGCGTTTCTGGACTATTGTGCCATATTTTGGCATGTCAATTATAAGGTTTGAGTTGCGAATATGCTAAGGGCATTACATAGAATAATGCGATCGAAACTATAGGGTTTTCCCATTCCTTTTAGAGGGGGATATGACCCTTTCTCAAAGGGCATGTAATGTATGCATGACATTATATCCTTGGAAGAAGGATTGTAATTTCGTCTTGTCCTTGGACATAGCTTGTCAATGTCCCTCTCCCTTGATTTTTCAGGGTCATCACGAGGAGCTGGAGTTGCTGTATCAGAATTGTATTTTTTTAACTCTGTCCTGCAACTTCACCATCAGCATCCAGCTCCGGTATTGCTGGTGTGTTGATCGAATATGTTTGGAATAATTTTAGCGATGGGAGTGCATCGATCTTGTACTCATAGTCTTCATCTTCGTCACATATCCGTTCATCCGGCTTTAATTCAATCATCTTATCGATATCCAATTTGTCTTTACTTCCTCCTATCATGGTGTCTGTAGTAGCCGACGTTGATGGATGATGAGAACATACATTAGAAATATCATCTTGCCCATCCTCAATACCTACTCAACGAATTCCTCTTTTCTGTGAAAATGGGAATTTTGGCAAACGTAAGAAAGAATCTGGGAGACATTCGGCCGAAGATATGCGTTTTGTAGAAGTTGAATCAGGGATTGGAGAAATAGCAATATGACGAGTGTCTACCTGGTCACTGTCCGATATTTCCATACTGTCCCCCTTAACTTTCTCTGCTCAGCTTCACTGGGGTTTTTCAGGACCATGACGCTGCAACAATCTGTTCAATTTTGAGCTCATGACTAGACGGAAAACATGAAGCAGGGCAACTGGATAGGGTTCATCATCCTCATCATGGTTGCTTAATGGATCATCAAGTTCTTCCGGTTCAATCCGGACGCACTGAATTACTGCTATTTCCTTATCATCCCCATATAGTCCGTTTGACTTCTTTGTGGGAGTGGAGGAGTGCGAGGAGGATCAGTCCTGGTTCCATTTTCGGCCGGAATGATTAAAATAAAAAATGGCTGTGTGGTGGGATGCCTTTATTGAAGCGCATTCACCAAACTTTCTCCGACAACTTTTCCTCCTCTTTCAGACAAGGAGGCAGAGCTTTACATAGAAAAAAACTGAATGTTTGCCACTATATAATGGCGACAATACCGCCAGTTGGATGCACTTTCTCCATGTATTCTGTAAATCCAGGACGGGGTATGAGTGAAAGCAAATCAGACCATGATCGTGCATTTCCTATAATTTTAATAGCCCATTTGGAATAATTGGGTGAGTTTGATTGAGCAATTCTACTACGTGAGAATGGCAACGTTTGGTGACACGGTCCTTAAATTCTTTCACCATCCCCGGCTTCACTACTCGTCGAATTTTAGAAATATTGAAAAACTTGACATTCGGATATTGTATTTGTATTTTCCTTTAATTAGGCGGATGTCGTCGTCGCATAAGTAAAAAATAATGATTTATCAAAATTCAATATTTCAAAATATTTGCCAGCTTTATATCTGCCTACAATGTAGTCATGATGACACAGGAATCAGATTATCATAATCTCACGGAAAATTGTTCATGAGAATGGCATTGCCACTGCAACCTGGCCCAGTCAGAAATTATATCAGCACAATTGACCTATCCGTCGAGTTTTTTCGTTCACTTCAAATCTCTTCCGCGTATAACACTGGAGCTATATATTCCACGTGTGACAAGGGAAAATATTTTACATAAAGCTAACTATAATTTTGTTGATTGTGACAACAATTAATGAAGTCGAGTGGGTGTCCGATAGATTGAAATCATTGACTCCGAGGACAGTCATTTCGGGTCCGGATGACTAAATTAAATGTATAAATAATTGCATTATCCTTCAAAATTTCGTCCTTGGTAGCCTTAAGTTTATTAAAATATGAGGACAGATCTGATCTGGGGAGGAGGTTTTGATGGCGACAGGGTGCTTCACGGTGTAGTTCCACTTTCTTAGAGCCTATCTCTCTAGACGGAAGTTAGCGTATGAGTTAGCATCCCAATTAATTGGGCACATGGAGTCTGCGTCAATTTTAAGGTTTAAGGTGATGCTGATTGATTGTGAATACAAGAGCATTACATAGAATAATGTAATCTATAGTACTTGGTTTGCCCATTCATCCTGCACAGGGATGCCTTTTTTACAAAGAA
Source organism: Pseudosinella alba (assembly GCA_034700485.1). Taxonomy (NCBI): domain Eukaryota; kingdom Metazoa; phylum Arthropoda; class Collembola; order Entomobryomorpha; family Entomobryidae; genus Pseudosinella; species Pseudosinella alba. Next base: position 10,820 of record JAQIXQ010000436.1, read on the forward strand.
CATGGAATGTAATCATGTCAATGTCAATAAATGGGAATGTTCTTATTGGCAAATGATTTAGGAACCCGAAAGTTGCAAATATGATGTAGCCTGAAAATGTGGAAAAAAAGATTTCCAAGATAATCGTTAAAATAACATTATAATATATTATACAATTTATATTATATATAGCGTATATTAAATATCAGAAGGAAGACCAGAAGCAAAATGATAAATTAAGTATTTCTTGTCAACTTGTTTGCAAAAACACTATGATTGGTAAATCAATATTAAATTATATGTAAAATTTGCAAAAATTCTAAGTTTCTTACTAGTAATTTATTTTACTCATTAATCGAAACCATTTGATCAGCACTCTTGAGGACATACACTTGAACCTTTGCTGTTTTAATCTTGGCAGTATTTACCAAATGGAAACCTTCACCGATATCCTCCGCTTTGATCTCATCAATGGATGTCACGCACCTCTTCAGCGTAACTGCATGACCGTGAAACTCTGACTGGGGTCTACCTGAGTCAAACGGATTTTTGTACAGCAGCATCTTCATCATCGCCTCCAACTCGGGGTTATCCTCCAAATCCAAGTAATTGGCAACACAGCCAACGATCAATGCAAAAGCGCCTGGGAGCTTTTCCACGGGTTTTGCATAATACTTCTTTTTATTTTCCCCGAAGAGCGGTTCATTATAGACAGGGGCCATGGAGAGGGCAATTGCCTCCAGATTTTCGAAATGAGCTAGTCCGGCGTAGCAATACGGATGCTTCCCAACGGCAACGTAGATACGACTGTATAATTCCGATATGAACATGCTACCTATGATACATATTAATTATTTTTCACCTAGTTCACAATTAATCCAAATCCCAATCCAATCTAAAAGTATAAATGAATATTGATGAGCTTAAATTCAAATTTACCATTGACTGGAAAATTTCGAAGTGGAATTTTCATCCTATCCAAATAAAAAGGATACTTAACAACAAAGTCCCCATCCTTCTTCGCTTGGTGGGTGACGAAGGCAGAAAACTGGGTCCTAAACTTGTGGGATGTTTTGGTCTTGTAATAGTCCGCAGTCCCATTGTCGGATGGTCGGATTATTGCCATGCCGTTTGCAAAAATAGCCTCCCCAACAGCACTCCAATTGTTGAAGGTGGCTGCACCGATCCCGGCAATTCCAACGCTGTTAGCGTCCCACTCTCTTTGAAGCCCCATTGCACCTGCATTGCATTAAATTTTAACTGACTCTTTGACATTATTAATTTAGGTTTTTTTACTTGTCCAAGAGGTGTCGATATGTCTAACCTTTTAGAACGGTGTTCACATCCCCAATAATAGCTATAGTAGGAGAAACTTTGCCATTTCCTCTTCTCTTCCAGAATTCCTTTTTGGCAGCAGCAGCATAGCCACCTGCTTTAATGTAGCGCGCCCCAGGTAAAGAGATTTGCTGGGCTAGACAACTCAATTGACTTTTAATATTTTTGTAATGCGATTTGCCACCTTAAAGAATAAAATCATGGTCAAATGGCAACTGGGTTCTAGTTTATATTTTAGAAGTATTGGATGGAGAATGCAAGTAAGCTGCACAAGTTCTCACCAAATGACGATGAGCTGGTGAAGCAGGTACAAATCAAAATTATGACAGTGAAAATTAATTCGAATTTTACCATTTTTACTAGTCATTAGTTAATAAACGGAAAGAACAATGTGGTTGAATTTGGGTATTTGTTTGAGTAACTTTATCTAGGAATCCTCTGTGAGTGACGATGTATCATTACATACATGCAATTACGTCAGCTAGATAGGATGTAATTAAAGAAATCCGTCGTGAACAAATAGTTATAACGTAAGTAAAGCCAAAAGCTTGAAAACAAATATTCATAATCAATTATGATCATTAATCAATCATCCTTAACAGAATTTTATTTTGAAATTACCTTATCTTTCATGCCTTATCAATTTCTCGTTGAATGTGATGAATGCAGGTGGCAGGTGTTATCATTACCGTATGAATTTACTGACGTTGATAAAAATGAAAATTTCCTATAATCAAAAATTACTCATTCAAAGTTAGTAGGATGTATGCATATGATATGAAATTGTGAATTTGAGATATGATGTGGACTAATTTACTTTATTTATTTTCAAATAATTGACATTAAGTAACGCTCTTATTTTATTTTATTTCATCTTCCATACTTTTTACTATCCTATTCCTTCCGAACAATACTCCCCGTTCCAGCAAAACTTTGAAGCTATCCCGCCCCAGGAATCCCAGCTCATTGCACTAATTGTAACCCCGTTGGTGATCCCTTCAAAGGCGCCCACCTGGAGATCATCTATCTGAAGAAATGTTATTATTTTGCAAGCTGACATATGCCAAGCTCTCCCCACCAGTGACGAATGCCCTGCTCCCAATATGAGAAATTTGGTTGTCGCTTAACCCCAGCCACTCCAGCAGGGGTATATTCTGGAAGGCGTTTGGGGGGATGGAGGAAAGCCGAATTCGGGCAAGTTCCAGCCGGTCTAGTTTCTGAATAACAAATCATTCCAAATATTAATCTAATTTGGTTCTCTCCCATTTATTTTTGTAAAATTTACCGGGAAACCACTGGCCAAGTTGAATATGTCCCTTTCCCTGGGTGCCTCATTTCTGATTTTATTGGATGTCAGTGCAAGTCGCCTGGTTGCCTCCCTGGTTGCGCTGATCGCTCCTGGAGAAATATGTTCAAGATTTAGTCTCCAGTGGATACAAATCCTCTCAAATTTAAGGTGTTCAACAGCCCCTCCTCAATTTCCACATTGGGGACATTTGGGGATATCGAACATAGACAAATGGTCGAAGACAGTGTCCTCCCTCGCATATTCTGTCACATTGTCGAATACCTCCTTCAATCAAAAGTGTCTTCAATGCCCTCGCAAGATATCCAAGGGGGCACCTCCTCAAGGCAAATGCAGGGAGTTCAGCCGGAGGACAGATCTGGGCAAGGCTCACCTCAAAGCACTCAACCATAATAATATCCCCTGCATTTCTAGCGTAAGTTTCTCATTAGTGACAGAAGACTAAAAAAACGGTTAAAAATCGTAACGACTAAAATAATTTGCCGGCCCCGTGACCTTCATAATCTATCTTTGGTTTTGGTTCGTCTGCAAAAATACTTCAACCCTTCTCAGCCATTTGTATTATAGAATAATACTGAGCATTGCGCTACGTAAATAATAATAGGTATTTATGGGTCGTCATTCCAGAGAAGAAAGACTAATGTGATATTATGAAGTAATTAATTATCAGAGTGAGAATTCTTCAACCATCGTCAGTTTGTTTCTGAAAGATTTGTCGGAAACTGTATTCGTTGGCATAACTTTAATCATATACTAGCGTTTTAGCATGCTCCGCATGGGAAACATTTGTAACATCCGCAGACGGATTCGTTAAAAGTCACATCAATGCTAGAGTTTTAGCATACTCCGCATTGGAAACTATTTTGTCCACCCGCGCCCCCACGGGCTCCCCAACCCATTTACCGTTTGATTTGCTTTGTGATTTGCTCTGTTGCCACTGGTAACGGATAGCGGTTACCCACAGTTATATTTTATACACTCATTCTTTGGCAAGTAATAAAAATCTGTGCCGAAATATCCTTTTCTAAAAATCATACACACGCTAATTTTTTTAAATTATTTAGAAAAGAAATTACAGCCATATGCGAAATCGTTGTGCCATGAACTCTTTACCATCGTGTAGAGGTGACTCGAAATGAGTATAAGAAACATTACTCATAGTTCACAAAAAGTTTTTTTTAAATGAAAAAAAGCCGTTAGGGTCAAATTCTCGGAGCGTGACGCAGTAACACCAATCACAGAATTATATATAGATGTATATGCAAATCTGTTCACAACATTAAAACTAAAGTGGGTGTTATGATGTACTACCTAAGTATATTTTATTTTTGCGATGAGTAGTATCTACATAATCATGATTTCCATAATTTAAAGCCATTGAGATACCAGTATTTATAACTGAAATTGTTCTTTAGCTAACTAACGGTGTAATGTGTAACGCAATTTTCATGTAAGTAGAATTAATTGGTATACAAATTATATAACACTAATTTACATTCTCTCTAAGGGATATATATTTAATATGGATTATCTTAGTTTTAGTTTTATCGTCAGTTGTAATTTTGATAATGTTCGAAACGTCTAATTTAAAATGCATTTACTCTTCCACTAAAATAAATATATCGCCGATTACAATAACTAATTTAAATTGGTATTATGTTATTTCACTAATAAAGAAACAACTTGTGGAAGCATCGTTGTCTATTATCAGTTATCAACAAAGATATCACTACTATAATAATCGGCTAAAATGATGTCCTGGTAAAAAAAATTCTGAATTGTAGCTATGGTTTACACAAGTACGACTTCTATACATACAGAGGCTAAGGTTACGTTACGTTACGCGCACGGCCACGAGATCGAGTCCCACCGGGGCCAAATTTGTTTTTGCTTTTTTTTTCACTGTAGAAGTAAATCGAGGATTATATTTGTTTATTTTTTCCCCCAGGGGTAAGTTTTTGAACATTTTAATGCACAGGGAGGGGTCAAAGGTCAAATTTTTCACAATTTTTTTTATCGGCGGAATCGATGCACCGCTATGGAAAACGACCTTAAGAGGCGTTTTTTTTTACGAAATTCGGATCCTGACCTCCTAGGGAGAGGGGTCAAAGGTCAAATTTTTCACAAAATTTTTTGCCGGCGGAATCGATGCACCGCTATGGGAAACGACGCTTAAGAGGCTGTTTTTGGCGAGATTCCGATCCTGACCCCCTTGGGGGAGGGATCAAAGGTAGAATTTTTCACGATTTTATTTTATCGGCGGAATTGATGCACCGCTATGGGAAACTAAGCTTAAGAGGCTGACAAGAGCTCGAGTACCCTTTGTTCTTGCCTTCTGCCTCCATCTCCTTCTCTCTCCTGTTATTTTGATTTATTGTACATATTTTGATTTATATTATATTTAACTCCCCCTTCCCCCAGGGAGGGGTAACCTTTAAAATATCTAGCTCACGAAGTGAGCAGTGGCTTACTAGTTTTCAATAAATAAAAATCGTCGTCTTCCGTATTCCCATTGAGTTCTCTTTGGTATTTATTTCAAGCACATAATCTTCTTAACTCAGCCAGCCAACAATTGGCAAATGTCAGGGGAAATGCAAACTCAACTCTGAGGTCTTACCGATTTGTCAATCCAGAAAAAGCAACCCAACACGTTACGTAGTTTAAGCCTTTATAAAGGTATATGATAGAATGCTTTTTGTCCACCCACTCACGATCAATGTAATTTATTTAACGAATGTGAATATGAATATGAATGTGAATTTTTATTTTTTGATGAATAATTATTTGCTTGGCTATTTATTCGTTGTTGCTGAATTTGTTACATGGTTTCAAATATAATTCGAAGCACGTTCAAACATTTTACTCTCCGCTAGTTTTCCTTTCTTGTCATCGCGTTGTTCAAAATAAAGCAAATTGTTAAGTTAAAAATTAAAAGTGGCTTTTCTTTTCAGGACCATGGCATATCTTTGTAATTGTAAATGGTGATTGCCAACAGGTAGAACTTTGTCCACCGCATAACAACTTAATTCAATTCCATATTAAAATACATTATTTGTTTGTGACAGTGACAGGTGACAAACCATTTACGTCGATCCCAGCATTTACATACATTACTATAGAGACTCTGAAGCACTCATTCTCAAGCATTGCTTTATCCAGGGGCATACATATTAAAATACTGTACAAAACCATATATTGTTCTAACATTGTTCTAACAAAGCCATGTATGAAAATGGGATGTGGATTTCAACCAGTGGAACTTCACTCGTTCGACCACGTCATTCTAACTTTTACAGCGCACCTGTAAATTATAGATGGAGGAAAAACGGATAGGCTTTTGGGCTAGCATATTGACAATAATATGTGAAGGCCCAAACTTAACTTTGTGATAAATCCTAATCTTTCTCATCCCCGTTCAGTCGACATTTTGTATTTGCCATCAGCGGAACTGAACTAATTTGATTAAGTTGATTTATATGAAAACAACGCGGCGATTAGCTTTATCGGAAGCAATCAGTGAGTAAAACACAATTTAGATTTGGAGACATAAAAGTTTGTTAACAAAATTCAAGCTACCAAAACTAACTAACAATGAGTACAATCTATGTTTTCGTCACGTGTCTACTTCCGGGACTCGTGCATGAGATCCAGTTTACCGATGCTGCAGCTGCATACTCGGTACATTTTGTAGAAAACAAGGAAAATCTGCTTTTGTCCTCCGCTATTACGAAGGGCATATTTTCTACCTGGGAGCCCCCTAACAGGATCGATAAACTGAACCAAATAATTTCCTCGGGAATTGCCGGACATCACTGCATAATCTTCATTCGAAACTTTGCCCGCATCAATCTCGATCTGGAGGGTGGGACGGAGCCAGCTCTAATTCAGAGTCCCGAACTCGCGATTGCAACGGTACGCGGACAATACTATCCAGGCATATGGCCGGTTTGGGTACTATTGAATGGGAACAGATCCCAATCATACTTTAACTGCGAGGAGAAATTTGCCAACTACGACAGGGTTATGCGGGCTCAGCCAAATCTATGCTCATTGACAGATGTCCTGGCATATTCCCAGCGTAGCAAGTTATGGAATTGTGATCTCGTGTTGGACTTGTTTCCTCCAGTAATAAACTATACTTATGGGAAGCATTTCCGAATAGGTGAAAATCTAATTAATGTGGCCAACCTCGCTATTAAGCTAAAATATCCCTCGATTTGGCTCTATTCCACTGACGACAAATCAATTGGGGCGAAAAATCACCTCCCAAAAACAATCTTGCCTGTGCGCATTTTCGTCATTCAAGATAAAATTTGGACCAACCAGGTCCAGGAGAGGAAACTCCACTGTATTTTATCATATTGGCTTAAGGACATTTCCAAAAAGCACTCCTTCCTATATCACTCCAAAGTTTATACCCATTTGTATATCCTAACTGCTACAATGATCAACTCAGACAACAACATGACTGCCTATTCCAACGTAGATAAAGTATTACTCCACATGGATCTCGGCACGGTACCATATGATGACAATATAAATTGGAATGGGCTTTCTTGGGAGGATCTATCGAAAGAAATTGAGTATGATTTTCGTGAAGCTGTCTCGTCCAAAGACGTTCATCAAATTGGGCTTTATATTGTACATGAAGAAACGGTTCCAGAAAACGCCTTGGTATTTATTTAAAGTCATTGTTACATTCAAGTAAGACGATTTGAATAATAATTTGAGAAAGTGAATTACGTCGTTTTTTCTATTCCAGGTGATGCGCAAACTTTTTGATCCCCGTGAACAACCAGACCCCGGAGCCATCATGGATAAATTGTCAAAATCACAGAGTGGAGTATTACACTTGGGTGCATATTTATGGAAAACCATTGCGCATAATTATACACTCAAAATTGCATCTGCTAGGCCGTTAGAGCTTTCAGTTTTGGAGACAGTCGAACAAAACCCGATACATCTTCCAATATACATTCCAGATAACTTGACTGCACTCCAATTCATAAGCTGTGGAAGAAAGTCCATTGATCCACTGGCTTTCCATGAGCTATTTATCGTGTATGATTCGCACATATGGGGATGGCTACTGATTTCCGAAGCTAGCATTGCAATTGTTTTACAAATAATCACCGAATTTGCATGCCAGTTGAAACAAAAGCAAACAATCTCAGACAGCATCATGTCCATAGTAAAGCTATTTCTTGAGCAAGACCCATTTCCAGAAAAACTGCTAGGGTTAGCATCTGTTCGGGTTTTGATGGCAGGGCTACTTTTCATGGCAATCATAATTAGCGAGGGCTACCGAAACAATAATGTTTATAATATGATCCTCCCAAGAAAGCCAGTTCCTTACGAGTATTTTAGACAACTTGTGGATGATCATTTCACAGTTTTCACAAATGTTGGCAACCGATTCGGTATCACCAAGGTTGGGCATACGCTAGCGCAACATATTAATTCTTATCGGCCCCACAATAGATATGTGAGGCAGCATTTGGTTATTAGCAACATAACTGACTCATGGAATCAATATATCACTCTCGAATCAAATATGTTGGAATCCCGACATATTATGTTCAAGCACAAGAACGAAACCCAGTTGGAGCTCTTTGAGTTGGTTTTTAATTATAGTCGTCTGTACCATGAAAGCTTTTATATGGACTATGTAGTGGAGAAGATGAAACTGGGGATCTTGCATTATTGGGACAACGGGACGATGGGGTTCAATGAGTTCAGTAGGAAAAGTCCGGAATTGATAAATGATATGCATATTCAGGAGGCCATACTCTTGTATGAGACCCTACAAAAGTGTGATGAAATTGCTCTGGTAATGCCTGCTCAGAGGTGTCAGACTTATAGAAGGGAATTGAAATCAAAGGGTGTTGAAGCAAGTATTGGGAAGGAGATATATTTTCAGTCCACTCTGGGATTATACTTGCGGGGTATAGTCCCACTATTTCTTGTTAAGAGGATGAGATATTTCAAAGAGTCTGGAATATTGGGAAGGTGGACAAATCTCATTTGGGCATTCTCTAATCCAGATTTAGATATCGGCAAACCCGTCGTTGGGGAGGACAACCCTTCTGCAGCCAATTTGAAAGGAAACATTATTATCGTATTTAGTGTGCTTGGCATTGGTTTGTGTATTTCCATATTTTGCTTTTTAATTGAAAATGTTGAACCTGTTCTAGGATTTGTATCGGGGAAGTTTGCCAGGTGGATAAGAAAATGAGTGCCTTAAAATATCTGCTATATGCATAGCAAATACAAACTTCATATTATAACATTGGAATATGTGCGTCATGCTTTCCTCTTTTTGAGGCTAGGTCAATATGCGTAGGCTTGGAAAACAATTTCGGCATGGCCTAACAACTACGCTACATTTCCCATTACATTGCCTGTGGCATGGAAATAACGCTGCAATTAATGAACAGGAATGGTGAGATGGGTTACTTTTAAGAGCTTTTTAGTATACTCCATTCTCCATAATGCATGCACTGTATTTACTTTTATCTATCCAATCCAAGTAGTAAATTTGAACGTTACACACATAACTGTCATTGTAATTAAATCATCTTGTCTATGCATTACTTATAATCGCAAAATGTGATGATTAGCTTTACATTTACATTTACCATATAAATGTATAAAATTGTAATATGGGTGGAGTCAGTTATGTGCTATATTTCACCGCTGCCAAAATAAACTCATCTTGTTATATGGGACAGAAGCGAATTTTCTGCAATTAAAGTCAGCATTACCACATAGCTTAAAATGATATCATGAATACATGCGCGAGCACTTGCCTTCAGTAAATCATCTACTCAACTCACTCACTCTTTCTGTAGCTTCTGCGGGTGGTTGCCATATTTTAGTTGACGTGGACTTTTCAGTGAGACATCACTTGCCATTTTCTATATCTTAGAGGCAAACCAAACCATTTTGTTACGAAAATAGAACCAAACATTTCGTAAGGTAAACTTGCAATGCCCTTAATCAATTTCAGGCTACCGTTTTATTCGATTTTCTATCCAGATGTTGATTTATCAAGGTGAGCCAATAAATATGACCATATGGGAAACTATTTTTTCCCGAACAACCTATGTTCTAAATTGTAATTGCGCGAAAATATATTTGACTTCAATATTGATTTAATATTTGCCATGTTTTGGTATTTTTAAAAATGGAATTAATTTATAACTCATTTTCATTTTTTTACAGTTGCAATGTCGAAATAAGAAGGAAGTTTATCCTGGGTGCTGGGAATGAAAGGAGGACAAAAGGGGAAATGATGACATTTCTATTTCCACCAACCCTTCCAGGAAAAGTCAACTTGTCCTGATTTTGGAACGGTAAGTATCAATTTTACTTCAGTTTGCATGCCAGGTATCCATCCGTATGGTAAGGGTTGCTTACGTGTCAGACACAGCCAAGTAATTTCGTCGAGGATAAAAAGAACCACGTCATCTTTTAACGTGACGTGGACGTTAGCAGGTCATCGATTTCCGATTTATTTAACCTTGTAATTGCAGAACAATAGAGATTTGTTTGAAGAAAATATAAACCAATGCCAAATGTTTACACAATAGCACATTAAATTTTAATTTGCATTGTCCCAATAAGCTTTGTTGCACAATCGTTCATTTACATTTAATTGTGCTTTGTGCTTTGCAGATAGACTACTTATTTTATAGATGAATATCAACCACGTCATGATTTCTTTTTTCAACCCAACCTCTGATAAGAAAAGTACACTTCGAAAAACACGAAAGTTTTTTTTAGCTAAAACTTGTAGACTTCTCATTCTCAGACAAAACTTCTCATTGTCAGCTCAGTCAATATCTGAAGCAATATTTTAGCCAACCTTTCGTAGACCATTTTTAATCCTGTATAAGTAAATGGGGAACACACGTCGGATTCTTTGTAGGTCAGTGTGGGGGGTCGTAAATATAAAATAAACTTATTGTGATCATCATGTAGAATTAATAATTAGGTAATAATTAATAATTAATAAATCATTAACTATTTGACTGTTATTGCAGAAATAAATCCCAAACGCTGAGGAAGGATGGACCAAGTGAAGGTGAGGAAATCCAAAGAGAATTCAACAGCCCTCAACCGGACTGGACAGAATTGGACTGATGAATATAGTTTTGGTCATTCACATGAATATTTGGTAAGTTATGCAATTAGTCTTATTTTTTTTTTTAAATATTTTTGTATATCGTTTATGATTTCTGAGGTTATTTTATTTTATCCGATTTCAGATCAGCTACTTTCAATACCAGCTTGAAACGTTTAGTATTACAACATGTTCGGGTTATTGAGGATTCTACTTAACTTAACTTTCGTGTTTATCGGCTGAGGAACACTCATCTCAACAGTGGACAGTTGTTCTGGATAGCAAGACATGGAGGGAAATTATATTATGAAGTTTATGAAGTTTGTGAAGTTTATGATTATATAGTTTGCCAACATATTAACTTGTATATATATATTAACATTCACCTTCACTGTGCATGGCTGGTATGTACAGACTCTGGTTTTCGTAAGCATGTTGGAATTTTGTACAACGTGTACATTATACATTTAATTATCCACGGGAGCAATAATGTAATTGCACCTTCCCCCAATCAAATACATCAATCGTCGGATAAGTTATCCGTGATAACTGCTAGTTTCTTTCAATATCATGATATAGATAACCCAAAGCTATAACCTGTGGAACTTCTTAGTGACAGTTCTTGAACCAGCTCTCGTTTCTCTTGGCCAAGTTATACAAATTGCCGTATATATCGCATTAAATGTCATTTTGTAATGTAATTTTTGTAGTCTCGATCCCTTTTCTCGTTTGTATGAGCAAACCAGATTTACTAATTGTGTCGGGTCAACATGAATTTTATCACCATCCATGAAGCATTTTTTTCGCTGTCAATTCTCCTTCCATTTCATGCGCGGGAATTCGCTGATTTATAAAGTACCAGAAACCAGAGTCACCTTAAGGGAACTCATTTGTCTTTGGGGAAATAACACTAACACTTACTCTATATGTAATCAAGACCGTCATTATGTAAATGTGTTCATAGGTCGGCAGATCAACCTTAGCAATTAATTTTAAATGTCAAATTAGTCATGTTTTCTCTCACATCATATAGCATAATCCATATCCATTTATGTGTCTAGTAGCAAACGAACTCATCCCCAAGGTTTTGTATTAATTCACTGATAATTATCACAAGGGAGTTTAACATTTTTGATCAAACATTTAGCTCTACTAATTTCCCAAAGGCGAGGGTTTGCTGAGGATCAAGATGATTTTGTGTTTCTACATCCTTCTATCTCTTCAATTCACTGTCATTGAGATGTGCACTTCACATTGAATTGAAAATGTTTCAATTCCAATTTTACCATTTTTATGGTACAAATATTTCGTCCTGACAACAGAGTGTGAAGCTAAAAGCTGCAAAATGTAATTGCACCTTTTATATATAAATAACTTCATTAGTACATTATAAGAAAGTTGAACAACGATACATATGATGTCGTGAGACTAATTTCAGCTTCTGAATATACCAACATAAGATGGTCCGATGAATTTAGTGTTCTTGCATACAATCGGTGAAATGAAGAGTTAAAAGTTTGACTTGATTTCTGCCGAAATGACACTAGCTCAATAAGCTCGAAATTGACGTGAAGTATCGACCCAAATAGATTCAATTAGATTTCAGACGCTTTTCAATTGATACAAACGAGTTTCATACAATCTAATTATACCCGTTTTGAAAAGACATCCAATCAGGATGGCACTGCCGACACATATTTTAAAACTAACTTCGCAACACCGATTGCAATTATACTTATGGGATCGGAGCAATTATGTACTTGTACCATCCTCTTAATACAAATGGACACTATTAAGCACAGTCAAATGGCCACGTTGCATGCGGCCACAAATAATGACTTCTGTTCGCCTGTAGCAAATTAAACAAAACTGGGGGCTAAATTAGGAGTAAATGCGAAGAATCATGGCATTTAAAAATTAATGTAGGGTATGTGACATTATCTTTAGCATTTATGTTGTATCTAATTACAATTTTATCTGCATATCATCTTGATTGTTTGTCCAGTTACGCAATTATTAATATTCAGTCCATTAGCATCACAAATAATCAACGTGTACTTTCCCCCTATTTTACAAAATGATGATTTATGCTTTCACTTTTATCACAGGTGCATGAAGTTCTGCAAAATTCTATAACTGCGGGCACGCGCGTTAAAACCGCTTCTTTTGTAATGTATTCGTAGATAGGCAAAGTAATTAAGTAATCAAAAATTGCATGTTGGACAGTAGTCCGCTTATCAATATGTACAATACACATGAAGTACGAGCTGTAGGTTTGTTATTCCCCTGTACAAAATCAGAAATAGCACAACTCTGCCGGACTCCCCCCAGCTGTGTTTACTTCACTTTTTCAACTTTCTCATTCCCTTCCCTACTTCTTCCCTACCAACCAAACTACCAATGCAATGAATAAGAGCCTGAAGGAACAAAGCCAAAAAAAAAGGACATAAATGCGATGCTTGCTCAAGCCAAGCCATGCATGACATGAGAATCTGGGACGGGATTCTGCATAACAATAAAAAATAAATCTAAAATCACCAATCTTGATGAGTTGTTTAATACTCACTCTCACAATGCAATCAGTGAACTGACATGACATGTCGTGTACTTTGCAATTTATTTTTGAGTTGCAAAGCACACAAATGGGTAAAGGACTTCTCATGGACTTTTGCACCGAAACGAGACTTGGCGAGGAAGAAAATTGCATCATACATGGGCTAAGTTCAATTAGTAAGTTTAATTGCGTTTTTTCTTGCTAGACGACAGATGAATCAAATGAGTTCATTAAGTTTCTTGCTGGTGGGAGTTAGTTCAAGGCCATTAACCTAATGTTTAACCTTAAATAAATTGCAGGCAACTCTAAAGACGGAGCTGAGCATGAATAAACACTGTGTAACATTATATATTTAAAATCGTTAGGTTGCCTAATTTTAATGTTATCAAAATATATTAATTTACTATGGAACAGTTAGTTATACCCGTTATAACAATAATTATTATTAGCATGCTGAAAATCCTGCATTGGACCTATATGCTAAATCTCAACTCCTGGTAAATCTACTGTATATATTTGAGACGTCGATATTAAAGAATAATTTAATAATTATAAATAATTAAAGAAGCCAATCAGCTACTGCAGAATCAACAACTTCTTTCGCGATAGATAACTACTAGGCTTTATAGTAATTTCAAGTACATTTTAGCAAGTAGCAGTTAAGACTATAAATAAAATAATCAAATATTAATACGAATTTTTATTTTTTTGAAAGAGCACGAAAACCAACAAACAATTTGACGACACATAAAACTTGTGTGTTTTTTTTGAGTAATTATAATTGCTAAAGTTGAAAGTGAAGAACGTATCTACGTGAAGATTATTTTAATTTCATTTAGTCACATAATTCTGGTTTCTTAAGTGATTAATACTGAATGATTAAGTTAGTTGATAGATTGTATTGTATTAAATAAATTTCGTAGGTTGGGTTGGAGGATAATTTCCCTTTTCAAGTAAGAAAGTAGTTTTGACTTTGGAGGTATTAATTAATTAAGTTAGCCACGGCCCAGGGCCAAGCCAAAACACCATAATCATATTTCAGTAACAAAATTTGTTCGGGAAGTTGTACGTCGACAAAATGAGAGAAATCCGATTATATTTTCCTAGATAAGATTGCAAAAAAGTAAATAGCTTATTGATTATCTTAGTTGTCAATCCGTTTAATTAGATGTTCCAACAGGAAGTATGGGTATCGGAGACACAATTTAGCACCACTATCCTTCAATTGTACATACTTGTATTTTAGTTTTAACCAGGCCACATGAAAGTAATAAATATAACAAAATTTGCAAGTTACGTACATTTGCGTAGTTAAATTTGCAATACATAAGTTTTCATCATGAATAAGCAAAACCGGTTTTACGATTTTTAGTTAGTTACGTAATAAAGAAAAGTGAGTTGTTAATTATTTTAATATCACTTTTATTTGATTTTTTTTTCTATTTTCTACATTCTTATCAGAAGGGGCCACGTGCCAAGGGACTTCCCCCATCCATTTGACGGAAGTAAAATGTAGGAGTCTAACTCCAACTCCGGCGAGTCCACAAGGGAAGGGAGCGCTCCGTTGCATTTTGGGAGCCCTCATCCGGATTTGGAAATGGCATCGGCTTCACAGGAGATACCCAGTTATGAAGAGCTGCTGAAGAAAGTGAAGGCCCTGAAGGCCACTGTGGACCGGCTCAGACAATCCTTGCAGAGGAAGAAGGATGACAAGATTAAGGCGGGGAATGTGATGCTAGCTGAGTTCCTGAAAGAGGAGGAGGAGCTTAACCTAACCGTGGAGCAGTTGAAGATGTCAATGGAGCAGGCTGGCAATTGTAGGATTTGTTTCTTTTGGTGGTTTCCGACTATTCCGAGCAGGTTCTATATAAGAGCCGAATGCCATCAGTTGGTTCAGGTGCGATGCCAATATGTTCGGATCATTCAAATAGACCAGGATGTACCCATCAATAAGAAGTATGATGAGAAGGAGGTTCAAATACGTGTAAGAAATGGACAGAGTTACATCCCCAGGACGGAAGATGGTCTTCCAAATGACCACATATAGTATATAGGGATAACGGCCAGAGGAAGAAGACGACGAAAGCGTTGAGGATATTATATGGGGTCCATAGTTTCCCCCGAATCGGGCCTCCCAGGAATTTGCGTCGGTTGTAGTCATAGGTCTGGGGAAATGGAGAATGGTGGAGCTTGTCAGAAACTAATTGGTTTAGGGTGAAGGTCTGCCGGAATAGTTGGGTAAGCATTGTGGAAACCTGACGGAGTGTTCTTTCTTTGAAGGGAAAGAGAGTCTTTTGCTTTGTGATATTTAGTCAAGCAATAAGAAATATGTAATACGTTCGAGATACAAGCCATGCAAAGCAGGACTAGTTGACCAAGGGAAATTTATGACGCCAGCTCAACGATTTAAATTAGAAGAATGAGAAACTTTTATCAAGTCCAGACAAAAATTCCGTTTTAATTCCAGACAAAAAGTCAGTCTACATTTATGTAACTCATTTCGTAAGATATTATAATTCATTTTGGAATGATATAATCTCATCAAATATGCTTTGGCATTGAAATTCGCTTTTGATCCATTTGATTCGTAATTTCATTTCCTTATCCTTAATCCTTGGTCTAGCTTTATCTGCCATATCCGCCCAATGCTGTTGTGAAAGTTTTCCGGGTAGCAACCAGTCTATTCTTTACCAATGCTTAGGTCAATTTTCGCATTTTTCATCCTCCTTTCTCTTGTCTGGCATAAATGTCTGGCTTTAGTTTATAATAAAATATATTTTTAGTTTCCCTTGTACAAGTTAAAACCTACCCGTGTATCTACTTATGCAAGTCAATGAAATGGAGTCTCGTTATCGGAAACATCGATATTAGATAGCTATCATTAATGAGATCATTTGACATTTTGTGAATTTTATGTCCACAATTATACTTTATCCAACTTACAGAGAGGAAATTATTAAAGGCGGAATAAATGAGAAGCCCTTCAATAAATAGTTCAACTTATGTTGTGTTATAGAGATTTCAAAATCCATTTTTGAACCACAAAATCGCATTACATATGCTCGAAAATTTAAAGCTGCTTCCAGTTAGTTCTTATCTGCATAATTTAATTCCATATCTTGGCATAACGGCAAAATCCTCTTATAATTCTCTTGCGAAACACTGCTGGAGCCAGGTAGTCCATGGGTATACTTATATGCTCGTAGGGACAATGTCTGAGTCTGATTGATTTTTATTTTTAACTAGATTTTCCCAATAGTTTTTGGAACTCATCATCGTATTCAAGGCCCGAAAAAGGTAATATAAGAATTAAAATTACCTTCGAGGAAAAGGGGATGTTTTTGACAAATGCTTATAAGTATATTTAATATTATTAGGATTGGCGTCAATGAATTCACCCTGCGAGTGTCAAGACCGTTATCATTTCATGTCATTTATGCATTGCTAACCCTATCCCTCTTTTCCTTTGTGATTGCGAATGACACACAAAGATTATTCACCTAATTTTATTCAATTCAAAATTCATACTTAATCTTAGATCTCAACTCCAGTCGCATTTCTTTATGAAGAAGGTGAACAAGCGGCTTGTTACAAGCCAAGCTATGATGCTGGTCGGCAAGCCTTGCATTGGAATCTGCAGGAGCAGCGGAAGCTACATAAATGGAAAGGAAATAGCAGTCAATCATCTTCATTTTCTTGAATAGTGATTATCATATTTCGCAACTTATTTTTGGGGTAAGTAAAAAGTATTACCTGGGAATGGGTTTATCCGGTTAAACTTAAATTAATATACAGTGACGATTGGCTTGCGCCTTAAGAAATATTTAAAAACATTCATATTCAGCTCCATTTCTATTTATACCAGTTTGCTTCATCATATACTTGGGCCCAGTGGAGTTTAGCATCAGTTCAGGTTTGGAGTGCGGAGTGAAAGCATCAGCAATTTTATTGACGGAACAAGTTTCATTTTTGTTTTTCAAATTGTGCAAATGTGCAAAAATTGATATATGGAAAAGTGTTATTGAATTGGGCATTTATAGGTAAATAAAAGCTACATATACATAATAATATAATATATGTTAAATGTTTTCATATAGCAGTATCAATGAACCATTACCATTGAAGATGAGCTGATTCTAGTGAAAGTAGTAGCATTTCGACTTTACTTATTTAAAAATAACGTGCATTGTTCATTGTTCAAAATACGTATTTATTTTGTTAAATTACAGCCTCCTCGCATGAGCGATACTGTACCCAATTTGGCTTAGCTTCCCAGTTGCAGGAACCACCTAGGATTTAGGTGAAAGGAGTTAAGAAGAAATGATGATGATCACTGATATTTAAAAAAACGAGCTTTATCACCAGCGTCATGTATATCCACCTAAATATTGTTATTGTTTATCGCCAACATGAATGAACTTATCTTGTTGAACATTTTTTTGTACATAGAATATGGACAAACTGCTCCCAATCTAAATCCGTTTGCGGTGTTGAGAAGGACACCATTTGAATCTTGCCTTCCTTCCTGCAGCCCCGATCCAACGCGACATGGGAGTAAATCGGAGATCATTCGGATCGAAACCGGGATATTGCCCATTGCAGAGTGTAAGATAATAAAATCTCGAATTCACGGATAAGCAGATATCTTGAGCTAATTATGGTTACTATCAAAGTTTATTTGTAATTTGTTTTTGAGATTGCAATACTGAGATTTTGTTTGCGTTCCCAGATGATGATTAAGGCGTTTTGCATAAAATCAGAAGTGGTCAACGGTCCTGGAAAATACAAACCAGGAGGATCCCGGAGAAGTTGAATGAAAAGGCAAAAATTGCTAAAATTTGCTTGGGAGACATGCCAAGGTAAGAATCATATCGCCAATTTAAAATGTATTTTTAAAAGTTATCTGATTCCTCTGGCTCAACTAATAAATTCCAGAACTAATTATTTATTTTATTATCCCATTTTACAGGGAAGCAATTTTCAGTCACATCTAAGAAGTCACATCTACTCAAACAATGCTATACTCATGAGTCGACTATGACCCATGTCATGACTCATGACAGTCAACAGTCTAAGAACGGGAAAATAATTTAATGGACATGATGGGGTCTTGAATAATATGAAGAAAAGTTTAATTAGCACAAGTTTATAGAAAAATTTAATAATTAAATCAAATTAACTTAATTACTTCCTCGGCGAATAGTATGAATGGATTTGGAATTTGGAATGATTGCACCTTCTTCCGTCATATTTGTATTTTGCGAATCCCAGGATTTTACTTCCCCCACAGTGACAGTCTGTGCCTAATCGAAATAAGTTACATAATAGCCAAAAACAGTTAAATTAGGTAATCCATTTTTATTTTAGACAATAATGAAAGTTGTAATGTAGGACCGTGTTCTCCATCCCATTTGTACACAAGTTGAGGAACCAAATGTGACCCCCAAACAAAATTTCCTTAGCTTGGGTCCAAAAAAATGTCTGGTCGTAATGCGCGTCTTCAATCATACCTTCTCCTGGATCATCTATAGAGACAGATCTCCCGATAAATGGGGTTCGGGAAGGGGGATGACCACCCATCTTCTGGAGGAAGGAGGTCAACTCATCAGTCTTATCGAATGTAATTGGAGTGTGGTATTTAACCATGTCCGTGTCCACTGCTCGAGCCCACCTCCGGCCACCGGCTGACTTGACGACAGATCAGATCATCCTCCCGTGACAATCGGGGACTCAGGTGCTCATAAACCTACAATGACATTATTATAATAAATTTAAAGGCAAAAATCTAATTTAAAATTTAAATATAAAAAAAATCATTGCTATTTTTACCTGGTCAATCAGCCAGGCATATTTGTTCTTCAATACCCGACCATCCAGTTGG
>JAQIXQ010000437.1:0-29971 GCA_034700485.1 Pseudosinella alba
CTTTAAAAATGCGGGGGCGTCATTCAAGCTCAGCGATGCTAATCAAAACTCAATCCTGGAAATTGCCATTAAGAATGGGAGGAGCAGCACAACGACAAGTTTGATTATGGAGTATGGAGGGAGTATCCCCTGGAGGCCACTGAAGGGAGTTACCGACTTCCTCGGCCGTTCAAATAGAGGAACAAAGAGACTCCTCCACCACGCCGCAATAAGTGGTAATTTGGTGGCCACCAAGTTGCTCTTGGAAGATAAGAGGCTGGATCTGAATGTAGAGGACGAGCATGGCCTAACCCCTTTGGACTATGCTATCATGGGTGACTCTCCGGATGGGAGTTATTTCGAGGTGGGGCTGCTACTCCTCCAAGGTGGTGGGACCGTTACAAACAACGTCAATTTCCAAGGCCATTCGACTCAGCGGTTGCTATACAAAGCAGTGAAAAACAGGGAACTTCGGTTTGCTCAGTTATTAATTCAACATGGGGTGGACGTGAATATGATAAACGAGAAGGGAAATACAGCTCTTCACATGGTCGTCTCTAATGGTATGGGATGGAGAAAGTCGACTGACAATTTCTATATTGCCACTTCCCTCCTGGACAATAAGGCCAACCCAAAAATAGGACCTATCGTACAGCACCCCTGGTACGTTGCCCGCAGAGATATTGATAATGAGCTCTCGCTTCTTTTAGACGACAATGTACTCAAGTCATCCAATCTGGCTATTGAGCTCTTAATTAAGCTCGCAGTCTTGCCAGCAGAACTGGATGATGAAGAGCAACTTGAGCGATTGACTCGGGAATTTGTGACCTGCTTGGGGGACATCAATTACCAAAATTCCAACGGGAACACCATCCTACATATTATGGCAATGAATGGATTTATGAATTTTCTCAATGTCCTTTCCTCTTCCCCCGGAGCCAATTTAAATATAAAGAACAACCAGGGCAGAACAGTCCTTCACGAGGCCACCACTTGCAGAAGTGAGAAATCTAAACTGGGGGTAATTAAACTTCTAATTGAAAAGGGTGCGGATATCCATACAACGGATTTAGATCACGATAGTGTTCTATCAACGTTCATAAGTACGTCTCCCACACTCTCGCAATTTCACAATTTCTTGGAGTTACTAACACCAAAGACCACTATTGACTCCCCCAAAACTCTGGATGGTAAGTTGGACGCAGCTATTTGTTTAAATGATGAAGTTAGGACATTGTCCCTCCTTCATTCTAACCATACCGATTTCAATCTTGCAAATGCATCTGATAATGTCCTGTTATTTCACGCAGTCTTGTCCTCCTTGATAGACCAGTTTGGGATGGACCCGAAGCATCTTAACAAGTTCAACGAGAGCCTTCTTCATATTTCTGCTAAGCATCATTCCTCGGATGTTTTGAAATTATTCCTTGATTTGAAGATTTTGGAGGTTAACGCGCTAACAACGGATGGGGATACTCCACTGCATTTGGCTCTGCAACCTTATCATTTATCAGAAGCTGTTCAAAGTTGCACTCACCTTATGGAGCATGGTGCGGACCCCAACATTTTGAACGAGCAGGGACAAACCCCGATGGCACTTGCTAAGGAGCTTTATGAAGAGTCTGAGGACGATGACGATGACATCAAACAGGAATTGTTCAGTTTGCTTCGGGCCACATTGTCTGATATCGATGATGGGGAGTTGTGAGCGAAAGGTTACAGTGAAATTGGTAAACTTCTTAATGAAATGCATTATAAAAAACTTGTATATGTATATAAAAAAATATGTATATGTGAAACAATTCGGTCAGGAAACATAACAATCATATCCTTACCCAATCATAATGTTTCTCCCATATTTTCCTTCCATAAAAAATTCCACTCCTTTAATATCTTTTTTCTTTTTGTTTCCTTTACTATATAAGGAAATTCATTTTATAAAAAAAAACAATATTCGGACACATTCAGTTATAAATAAATAAATCAATTATATAAATAACTTATTGGGGCAAATTGAGAAATCACCTCATTTCACGCTCCATAATCTTACAAAAACTAACCACAGTTAAATAGAAAATCACATTTAATAAGTATTGTATTTTTGTCGTGAATATAAACATATAAATAAATAAAATAAATCGGTCCATTAATCGTTAAAGTAGTCGTTGACAAATTTTCCATGATTTTTCTGTAATTACGCCGGAAGTATTTTGTCATATCTAAATACATATAATCATCAATGATGATTCATCATCATAATTTCACACAGTAAATTGGTCATGTTATCGAATATTTTTCATTTCTTAATATAAAATGTATACTCTTGCTTAACTCCTATGAGCATTTAAATTATTCATTCTAATCATTTATGTATAGTAACTACATTTAAAACAGAGAGAGTCTTTGTATACCATCGCCAGTTTCAACTACAACCATGAAAAATTAATTTCCCTATCATGAGATTACTATGCTTATATGTTAAACAAAGTCATGTCATGATGGTGACCATCTATTCTATTTTAGGGATAACAATTTATTTATCTCTCGACATCTTTAATCTTTGCCTGATAAACCATTTGCCCATTAATTCTATTTTGATTGATTGACTCGTTAGATATTTGACCATGACGAGATAACTGTATATTACCCATGTAATTACCTACATCCCATACACAACTTTGAACGTAGCACGAGCACTATGGATGAATCAAGTCTTAATCATTTTGGTTGGAAGGCATTTTGCGGATCCCAATTATTAAGATGAAACGGAAGGGTTTGTTTCACAAAACAAAATAGATATTCATGTCGTTATTGCAAAACCTCTAATTGTTAAGTGTGGTTTGTAGTTGGTGGTAGCTACAATTATATCCTGCTTTCGGAAGTCAGAGTATTCCAGTTCAGCGACATGTATTTTTCTACTTCATTGGAGGGGTTATCTGTAGAAAATGCACTGAAAGCAATACGCAAACTTGAGACATAATATGGGACAAAAAAAAGCTGCAAGAAACGTAACGACGCAGTAATCGGTCATATCATCTACAATTGAATTAAACTCTTGTCAGTGCTTTCACCTTATTTATGGTAAAATACAATCTATTAGGTTGCAACGTCAAAGTTTACAAAAAATGATATGGAAGTTCTGGATAGATTCATACATAAAATTTCATCAATGAAATGTTGGTCCAAATAGATTGGGTCTTGTTTGTTTAAAGTATTTAAAATGCTGCGCTGAAAAAGTGTATCTAACATTCGATTCACGATTCAAGATGAATAAGCGAGGACAGTTCCAGAGAAAAATTCCGGTGGTAGGACAACTTTTCATTACGAGAACCATGTGCCTTGGCCTTACGTAATGTGGAATGACATGAAAGAATGAAAAGTAATATTGGAATATACAAAAAAAACTTGTGTTTCCCATCTTTCTTAAAATCACATCCCGAAAGGGGAGTGATTTTACTTCCAAATAATGCATTCCATATTATTGCGCCTCCATATAATTGCATGAATTTTTCTTCCCCTACTAGCACAAAAACAACCCTTAATAATTACACATCGTCGCATGCTAAGCTATATCATATATTATAATTTAGCTGTATAATATTCTGGTAAAATTACATTATCTTGCCAGAAAGCACGAAGGACTATTTTCGTTACATAACAGGCCCATATGAAAAGGGAGACAAAGTTATAAACATCACTCCATCAAAAAAAAATACTGTTTATTTTAGAATAGCTGTGGTGGACTCATTATGAGCATCTCAGAGATGTAGATTATGAATCCAAATGTCGGTATTACAACTTCCATTTTGTGAAATAGCCCATGGAATCCGGATATCCAGACAATCACAATCGCACCTAAGAATTATCTGCTGGTTGAATATGAACCTGATACATCCTAACTTCGACCTTTTGTGCAATGATTTGATTACGAATTTGATGTCGTTGTTTTTGCTACCAAATCCTCGGATGTAGTAAGCTTCATCAAAGATCGATTTATCTTTATAAATTTATCATAATTTTAAAATTGTGCATTTTCGTCAAATGGTATTTAAAGTAACCATGGTTAAATCTAGAACAAGCAGTTTCGCTTATGGATAAACCGGAAGTTTCGCCCTCAATTTTCTTGTCAGGTCCCTGACGTAAATCTGGCAATAAGTCTAGAGGTGATAAAGTGTGGACTCTATGAACCCATCGGTCTCGGGGAAGCCGACTACCTACTACCTGATCAAGGCTTGCTTTGCGGTCAAGGTAGCAGACAATCATTCTTTGTTAGTAATTCAAAACAATTATTACCTGACGAAATCCTACATTGAGCTTCATTAGGTTTATTTCGACATTTAAGTAAAGTGAAATAAATTTTACTCCAAGAGGAAACTTAGTTTTGAGGAAATATTGTTTTCCATGAGAATGACGACAACGAGCTTTATATTAATTTTGATTGCTCATGGAGCAACATGCTCATGGAGTTCCAAATGGTAAGACATAATTCACAATCGATTCGGTGTAGTACTTTCACGTTGACATATGGCTTTGTTTAGCAGGTAATTAGTTTTCCTACAATTTTTGTTGCCAGCAAACTACTGCGAAAGCCGAAACCTGGAACGATTGGATAATGTTCCTAATGCCCGTACCGGGTTATTGAGTGAACGTCAACTCCATTACAATAAAACCAACTCGAACAACCAGCTAGCCCAGTTGTGTAGCTAGTTCAACGGTGATCCATGCGGCTGTGTTGCGAGAGGATGTGACTATAACGTCGATGCTGGAAATCTTTGTGTTGCGGATCAGCATTTGCAGTTGAGCAGTTATGTTCGTCTAATTGACTTAGATACTACATTATATCAAAACCATAACTAAATTGCTAGCAGAATGAAATAATCACATAGGTATATCTTGTCATTTCCGTATGCATGAGCGACCATAATGGAAGAAACTATTACGCAAACCACGAATCGTCATATGGCCCCGATAGAACAATTAAACTGTTATTTTGGAAAAAGACGCAGTCTCAAAGTGTTTGAGGCCAACAATTCTGGACTATCGAGGAAGCTGAACATTAATATTTAATATGCCACAAAGCCGTTCAGGAGCTCGACAGTGGCGTTGATCTAGCATCCATGTTCATCCACTCTGTAAACTTCAACGGATTGGCCTACACAGACAAGAATCAAGTTAATTATGCTGAGCACAACTCCACCTCACAACCAAACCCACTCGTCCCTGTTTATTTCTGTAATACATCATCTGCGACAAAATCGTACCTTCAATTTCATCAAGTAAAAGTTTGTCTTAAAAGATGGGTATGGTTTGAATATCATCGTACCAAAATATAAATTCACCTGCCCAGCAAGCGGCGCTACCATGAAAAGAATTAATGAGAAATAATTAAAATTTCAAACAAGCTAGGTGGACGTCACAGAATGATTTGAGAATTGAGATGTAAAGAGAGAAAATTGTCTTACATTGAGGGGCCAATATGCTAAAAGCCCACCCACGACGATTAATCCAAGGGACCACGAATGTTTCCAACCACCTTTACCAAGGACGGAGTATACGAGCTTATTTTCATCTTGTGGAAACAAAACTATTTTAAGTTTTGGCAATGCAGAACGCAATTTCGAAATCAAGTTGAACGGGAAGTTTATTTTCCCCCAAGTGGATCTATATCAATATTTTCACCTCCTTGATCACGAAATCCACCCTAGTCAATCCCATTCCTTCCTACAAACTATCGACTGCACCGCATCCAAGCATAAGCTTATCAAACCTATTACTAATGATTGTAAGTTAAACTTACATCATATTACTACGACCGGTAGTGAGCTCAAATTATTGTGAGCTAACTTGAGCTGCGTCTAACGGGTTTATTAAAGTCGACATGAAGTTTCCGATAAGTCGCCCAATGTTGCAACTTAAATTTAAACACTATTTTGAGTGAGTGACAATCTGCGTTCCTTGCAATAAAACTCAGAATGCCACTGGTTAAGTTATCTCTTAAATATGGAAAATTTCCTGACTATTTACTCGTATTAAAAGTTGAAGAAAGTACATCTTTCCATAAAATTCGTAGTTACTAAGTTAGTGTTCTTGCAACTAATATTTATAAGCTGATGCCTGATGGTTAACGATGTAGGTTTCAAAATAACTGGAGCAATACGGTGCTAAGGGAGGTAATAAGGTAAATAATAAGGTAACTGGAGCAATAAGGGTAGATTTATTTAGGACCTATTACTACAGTAACAAGTCTAGTACTCCTGAAGAATAAATTATGCAAGAAATTGTGATTTTCTGTAACAGCACATATCTGAAGCCTAATATTTTCTTATAATTTGATTAGTTTCTGGTCACTAGGAACGTCTATCTGCAAAAAGAAAGGAATTCTCCAAGCTAAGCTATACAATTCTTTATGTTTTGCGGTATACGGGAGCTTGAGAAATAATTTATGAATAATTAAAATATTTTAACTATGCTGAACTTTACATTTTGTCAACACGTTTGTATGGTTGGTAGCATATCAACAGACCAGTTTACTTTTGCTTAGCTGCACAAAGGTCACTTCGCGCCATACTATTTCATTATTTCCGTAACCATTGCAATAAAAAACCATATTATTTACATCCAATAAAATGTCAGACAAACATCGTCTGGATTCCATCCTTAAAATTTTCAAATCGAATTAAGTCACCCCCCACCATCTCTAAAACGCTAAACTGACCTACTTTCACGTACGTCATTCACTGCTACCGAATTGGCAAAAAAAAATTAAATAAATAACACTTACACGATTGTGAATCATCCTATTTCCTAACCTAGTGCCAATATTATCACATCCATGAATCGTGACAGATTGGATGAACTTTTTCTATATTAATTGCCATTAATTGGTTTCATGGATGTTGAATAGTTGATAAGGAGACAGATAGCATCCCAAATTTCTAGTGTAATCTAAAATCAAAAAGTGTGAACTATGAATTAAAGACTTAATATATTTTAAGCTGAAGTTACTACAGGCCAACATTGCCATATACTTCAAAGGACGGAATATTTGATGTGGAACCACTTCAAAAGTAATTAGTAACAGTGAAATTGCACTGGTCAGATAATTTGCATATATCCAGTAGAAAATGATTCGTCACACTAGTCCAGTTTTATATGATTTTAAATATATTTCAGCTTTCAATCTGGAGTGGAGTGACAAAAAAGAACGACTACGAGACATGAGTATCATTATTCATGATCAGAGGCGGCATTGCAACCATTCCAAGGGTACACTCAGTATTTACACTCAGTAAAATGTGTTACTGTCAACAGTGGAGATGAACAACATTTTATTCAAGTAAAAGTGTTCAATAATCAGTATCATATTTATTGCCCAGGGAGCTGGTACATTTTGGGTCACCGACATGTGTCATGTCCAAAAGAAAGATTTTCTTTGCCTATAACGGCAACTTTTGAAATTATCAGAGTCACATATCGACGTCACATTTTAAATGTCCGGAAGATCGTATGTTTATCGAGAAGATGCAGTTTCATAAAATGCAAAAACAAATGAAGACGGAATGGGAAGAGAATGGGGATAAACTGGTTCATGAGCAACTTTACTACAGTCTAGTTGGATCAAATAACGCAATCTGATAATTAAAATGCTATTGCTTGCTTTCCTCGTTATTATCTTAACTGTACTAATATGTCATTGCAGACAAAAAGAATTCAGAAGAGCAAAGGAAACCGTGAAAACGTGGAGATGACGATCTTGCAGCCCAACACGGAACAAGGAAATTCACTGGAGAATGCTACACAGCATCGGATTATTATCACATAGAAAATTTCCGTTCGAGGTGTGTATTGAGGAAAGTGCATGCATACATAAGTGCATGCGTCATTTTTATCTAGTTTTCTTGTTGTTCCCTTTCCACTCCTTGTTCTAGTTTGTATAATTATTCATTTTGCAGCCTGATGATTATCATACTATGGCGCAGCACATCCAATCAGGCTTGAGCATCTTTACCAGGCTACCCAGGGATGTGTTGATATCAACATCAACCAATCTCGAACTTTATTGTGCCATCAACAATGCAAGGTTATTTCATTTCAGTAACCATTAAAACGTTTCGAAAGTCTTCTAAATCTAAATCTACTTCCAAAACAATCAAGATCGCGCTAATACTTTGTTACTTGAGCTTCTCATTTTACCGGACAAGTCATTATCCGAATATCGTTTGCTCTCATCTCGCAAGAAGCTATAGACGATAAAACATCACAGTCGATACATATTCATATCCTGGTAAAATTACATTATCTTGCCAGGATTTTGAGAGAATTTGTGACGCATAAAGCCTAACATGTAATCGGAAAGGCACTAAGATTGCCACGGAACTTAACTGACAAATATACAGATAGGATCTAGCTGGGAAACATTTTCAGATGCCCGGCGGACGATGCAAGATGAAGTATCGTTTAGCGATTGTAAGAAAATCAATTCGGCATTACGAATCCCATGTAATTTGAAACATCTTTTCAAGTAAAGGATTTCTACCCAGGCGAATGCCAGAAGGTCAAAACGCCACTAGTTAAGAAATTCTAAAATACAGAACATGACTTCCCTACTATTTTTGCTTAATAAAATATTCGAATTAGGGGAAATTACATCCTTCCATGAATTTCATAAATGTCCTTATACATATCAGGACAATTCAGAGTCGCGAATTTATGTTTGGGACTAAAAGCAGCCGATGGGAATACATTTCCGAGGAAGAAAAAGCTAAATTCAAGAAGAAAGTAAAATGTTTCAACTGTGGGGTAAAAGGACACTAGAAAAGGGAGTGTCGGAAACCCTCGAGAGACACGTACGGTGACCCGGAGACCAACAATAACGTAACAAAATTAAAAACTGAATGGGTGGACAATGAGGACAGAATCGCGCACGAACAAATATGTTATAGCATTGTTGGATCAAACAACGGAATCTGACCAGTAATTACGTTACCGCTGATAGTTTTCCTTATTATTACCTTAACGGTACTAATTAATATGCTATTGCAGGAGGAAAATACTTCAAAGGAGCAGAGGCCATCATGAAGACGTCGAGATGTTTGTATTGAAATCCAACACGGAAGAACAAGGACATGTTACACCGCATCGAATAATTATTATTTAAAATAAAAATTCGGGTGTGTGAGTTGTCCAATTCTGTATCAAAACGCTTCCGAATATGGTAAATTCGACCAAAGACATGATAAATTTTTTTATTTGTGCTGCTCTACCTGGCACGCATGCTCATTTTTACATTTTGATAAGGAAATTAAATCGCAATATTTTCTACTTTGAAAACTTGCTATTTCTGATTAACTGCGAGTGACATTCTGCTCTGTGTTCGTAATTTATATTCTAACATGAATTATGCACTTGAATTTTACTCTCATTCTTTATCCAGTTGAAGGAAATTACAAGTGATCAGTTAAAAGCATACCTAATTGCTTGATTGAAGTTTAATCCTGCCGAAAGCCGAAACACCTAAAGGAAACCCCAAAATTTATTTAGCTTCATCCAACGATTTCGATACTGATGAAATTGTTTATATGCACAAAAAATCAACAATCCGAAGTTATTTGAAAAGGAACCCACATTTTAAAATAAAACATTGCTTGGTCGTAGTCTTGAATAATGGTGCATTGAACAGTGCTGCATTACAATTGGAGGGTGGAAACATCATAAGAAAACAACCAGTGTATTCTTAAAATTCATTTCATGTGATTCCAGTGGGAAACTTCCTGGAAATTATTTACTCTGGAACTGTACTACTTCTAGTATGATCCAGTGTGACATGTACACCTGCTCAATTAAACTACTTGGGAAGCTTGTGGAATAATTTGTCATTTTCTACACTGGGAGTTAGAGTTCGGAAGTGGTAACTGTAGTACGATATCGATATGGTTAGTTGCAGAGACGATCAATCATGCTCCATTTACTAGGTAGTACATAATATACATTACATTATTATTACTACCCGTATTATGACCAAACTAATCTTTACGGATGCGCCTGTTCCGGTTCACCAGAGATTCCACACTCACTCTCCAGTGTTTACTCATCTATGCCGTTTATTAGACAAAGGCAAACTGGCGATGTTTCCTGGTAAACAATTGATGAGATTCTTGCTGCTAATTTCATGGAACATAAAAAGCTATTGTTTTTACAAATTGCCTTTGTATCCACAACGCAGAATAGCTCAACTCAATTTCACTTTACAAAAGGGGAAAGTTCCAGTTTCCGCCAGCTACGATGACGTCTCCAAGAAATAATTGCTAGGTTAGCAACAGCGACCGTTCTAGCATTTGGGGAAATGTCTGCTAATTGGCATTGCGCATGCCGAAAATTAGTTACCCACTGTCCGAAAATTATTAAAAGGTCAGTTGCGGGAATGCGTTATTACTGACATTGTCAATCTGACAATTAGATCCATAATTCAAAGTTGCTAGGCCAGGTCAAAATATCTGCAATAGGAAAAATACATTTTTTCCCTCTTGCCATGGACTTGCCTAATTTCGGGGTATCAATATCAATTTATTCATTTTTGTGCAAATCGGGTAACAATGTATAATGATTACCATAATCGGCTAGCCCATGTCAGAGAGATAGTACCCCAAAATGTACTCATTCATCTCAATAAAATGATATATATGTTTGTGTAGTCGTAATAATAAATAATTTAAGGTTACGTGCATCTGTAGCCTGGCCTCTTCCCCATCCCCTATTATTTCTGAGCAGCTAAATTCTTTGAAATACGTTGGAAACCACAGTCCCTATTGTGGGAATAGTTTAACAGCTATATTACAAATCACATTAGCGAATTCGAAATTGAATTCCATTCTGCAGTGAGCCCCTTTCCTGTTAAAGTACACAACTTAATTGCTCCAGTATATTACGACTCCATCAGAGGCACTCTTTCATAAGCTTATCAAAATTCAATGCCCTTATTTGATTCGTTGTATATACGTATATACGTATACTTGACTAACCTTTAACAGAAAACCTGCTGGCTGGTCACTGTCAGGAAGTCAATCATGTTGAGACATATTCATCTCGTTGTCAGCAAGGATGTACAACCTCGTAGCAGATTTTTTTTGCTATGCCAACCACCAATTATCATATTGCATCGATGGATGTTGGTAACAATCTGTGCTCCATGTTACTTTCGCAGTGAATCCGACCTGGGTAAAATAGTGATTTATCCTTGTTTATCTCACTATTATGGGCAAATTTAGCCGTGTGATTTCTTACATCGAACACATACACAGTCTTCTAATAATCACAGATTTGATATGAGGAACAATGGTGTTTATACTAACGCAGTCTTAATTTGGAAAGCTCCACAATGCAAAAGTAAACTTCATTCAAGTAGCCGGGCGGCATCGTCAGAGGATTCATTAAAGTATTAGAGAGCCTCAAAGAAGACTTACTAATTGGATTATACCTCTGCCATAGGAGCCGGTAATTAGTTTCATAGAAGTGCATGATTGGTATCGATTACCAGCATATTGCTAGCCAAACCAGAGAGATGATATTACTCCCAAATTTAAAAATCTCATTCGAAAATGGGTGATCTTAATCTGGCTGTCTACCATCTACAATGAATGATACATTTATAGCTACCTAATATATTTCTCTGGTCAATAATATAAGTTTACGTATATCTTTACGTGCTACTTGCTTGTATAATTGCTTCTTGGCAGAATCACTGATATGCACTCGGCAGGTTTGTATCAAACTTTGGAATAAACCTGAATGGACATCAACGATACTTTTCATGGATCATATCATGACAGTTCTACCGAAACTCAACCACGCCGGTGTTAGTAAAACTGCCTCCCACCACATTAACGATTTTTGTTAGGTTTGTTGAGGGCATTCCCTCCGAAGATCGAAAGCCAAATTTCGACATCAAGATAAACGCTTACGTTCACTCAAGTTTATCTTTATCTGCCTTTCAAATACTTACTCAAGGGCAATTGAAGTGACTAACGGTAAATAGAACGGTTCACTGTTGTCATGCTAACTACACGTTTTTTATATTTCCCTACGAGGCTGGAGTGATTCGTAGCCCAGTAATGTGACTACATTTGCTCTCCCATTCCCAATCCTAACTTGGGATTACAACACCATTGCAAGTGCATTCTCAGTCACAAAACTAAATTCGAGTCGAGACCTTGTAACAAGGTAAAATGTTAGCACTACTGAGCCCCTTGCCAGATCGATCTACCTTTATCAATTTATCATACTTTGTAAATTGTGCATTTTAGTCAAATGGTATTTAAAATAACCATGGTTAAATCTAGAACAAGCAGTTTCGTCTATGGATAATCTGGAAGCTTCGCTATTAATGTTGTTGTCGTGTTCCTGACGTAAATATGGCAATAAGTCTGGATGTGATGAAGTCATGACTCAATGAACCCGTCGGCCTCGGAGAAGCCGACTATCTGATCAAAATTAAAAACTGGCTATGTGGTCAAGGTAACTGGTAAGCATTCTTAGTTAGTAATTCAAAGCAATTAGTACCTGATGAAATCCTACATTGAACTTCGTTAGATTTTATGGAGACATTAAAAGAACTACTTCAAAACAATCTGGATCGTGTTGTTAAGATTCTGTCACGTTCTTATTTTATCGGGCAAGTCATTATTCGAATATCATTTGCTATCATCATGATCTCGCGAGAAGACGTTGACGATATTTTTTCAGCAGGTAAACTCTAAGCAGTACAGTTACCTGATTCCATGCAAACTGTTATGTTTCTCATGAACGTAAACGGCCCGGGTAAGTTCGATCATTGTTATCTTCATACTATATCTGAGAGAGTGGAAAAAAATTCTGTACATTTTTGTACACTTACAAAAAGTCATAGTCGATGCATTCTTCTGGTAAAATTACATTATCTTGCCAGAATCGTAAACGAATTTGTAACACGAAGCCTCACATGAAACGAGAAAAGGTATTAAGATTGCCACGGAATTTACTGACATGCACGGCATAAATGTCAACTATTTTGGCACGATCAAACTAGGAAACCCTTGTCCTAAATAAAATGCAACCGCTCTTTGACCCTTCCAAATTAGGACGAGGCAATATATTGACGACAATAATGTTCACTGCCATACCCATAAGAATTCCATTCGACCACATACTAGGTTGTTCATCCACTACAGAAATACATCACAGACATGAATGAATGTGAATTCATGAGTATTCATACTGACATTACTGACACTGACAAGAGTACATTATCTATAAAGCCTGTCACATTTAATTTGAATAATTAGTTGTGTGAAATGCCTTCGGCAGAGACAACTTTTATACATAAAAAGAGACGAGACTTAAATGTGGTTAAATGAACCCCAATTTTGCATTGTTTTCTCTTAATCACGTAATTCAACTTGTGTTTTGACTAAATTGTCCATATTGACTAAGAAGATTCATATGACTAAGCTTCATAATATTAAACGGATTGCTTTTAAGCTTACATTGTGAAACAACCATGCATGGAAGCATAATCAGGCGATTCTCACCATCCTTTTGACAGATCAGAAGAATAGACTAGCAAATTTTACAATAGACTTAGCACAGAGAAAAAAATTCTGGGAACGATTATATACTATTCAGTTAATAATTCAACATAATTATTCCCTTGATGAAATCATACATTGAGTTTCATTAGGTTCATGTTGACATTTAAGTAAAGTGACTAATTAAGTTGTGAATACTATTGTAACGAATGATGATGAATGAACTCTTTCTGGAGAATTTCCCTTATAAAAAGAGGGCACCTCCATAATAAAATCAATCTTGTGGAGACAATCACGTACGTGCATTGTCTCCACGCTGGATTCATTTAAGTAACCTCTGGTTAACTTATCTACAACTTCTATGCCACATATTAATACGAATTATGGCTATATCCAATCCAGCATTAGGCATGAGTAATTCATAAATATAAAGCAAATAACAGAAGTGCCACCTTGCCACAATTTCCATAAAAGCGAAGCCTGAAATTCTACTTTCATATTTTTTTTGCAAGGAACAGTTTTAAAGAGTTGACCATTTGACCAAGGCGAGTTTTCTTTCCATGACTATAGAAAGACTACTTGCTTCCCCAATGGGACTTCAGGTGCATCGAAATAGACGCAGAGTGATATTGTAACTCCTTCCCTTTGTTCTATATTATCGCAGAGCATTTGATTTGCACTTACTATGTAGAATGATATTTTCAGCGGTTTGCATACATTCACAACTTGCCCACGATTTTGGACTAGCACGGTGAATACAATACAACAGAACACAAAACTGCTTGCAAAAAGGCAGGTAGAGGGGACATTGTAGAAATTCAAAGCTTGACTACATCCCATATTTAAATATCAAACATAATATCTGGGAAAATCACTCCAGTCCAGATAGTCCTGATAAATTAAATTATAATTATAATTAAAATTATTAATTTATTCTGATTCCAAAAATGAAGCAAAGGCTGCTCAAGCTTACATTGCAAAACCAACCTGGTTCTAGCAATTTAGCGTGATGTTGACGGTAAATATCAAATCCTCCTCGCTCAATTTGCCATAATAGGTGCCAATTAATCAAATTAAGTTTCATTAACCATTTCACAATTTGAGTATACAGATAAAAGGACCAGACCAGATAAACGGCCTATGGAGTTGGACCATGGAGCAATATAATCAAACTGACATATCATTGGATAGAAGAGCTCGCCAAACAAGAGTAGCAAAATTATTAGTGGGCACAGAGTCGAATTCTCTTCTAAATGCCTGGTACAGGTCCCCCAACTTACAGTTTTTGAATTCGGTTTTGCCGGCCGTAAATCTGGTGTCATGACAGCAATTTTGGCATGACATGGTCAACACATACTCTTGGCAAAATTACATTATCTTGCCAGACTTTGTAAGCGAATTTGTGACACATAAAACCGAACATGAAACGAGCAAGGTATTTTACTGACGTGCACTGGATAAATGCCAAATATTATGATATGATCTCACCGGAAAACATTTTATGATGCTTATGCTGGCCAGACAATGCAAAATAAATTATGGATTATAAACAAAACAGATCTATCTGAACTCCGTGTTCCAACTTCCAATGTTTTAGTGTAAAATTGTCCAGGGCGTCCTAGTGACTGATTCCTAGTGACATGCGGCCACTCAAATGTAGGAGGCGAAACAGTTTATTCTCAATTCGAGTACATATTATGTCACAAAAGGTGATGAGTCCGGTGATAGCCCACCGAACCGTACATCCAGGTCAAACTACGCCATAAATCTTAACGGATTATCTCATATGGACTATTCCTCTCACAACATTTACAATTCTTGTTAAACTTGTTGAGGCAGAGCCCTCCGAAAGTCAAAAGCCAATTTCGATTTAAAAAAACCTGAAGGTTACATTCCCTCAAGTTTATCTATGTTTGCTCCTTTATGTGCAATACTTACTCGAAGCCAATTGAGGGTGTGCAGTGACGAAGGGTAAATAATTCAGTTTGGTGCTGTATTTGAATAAAATAATAATTAGTAACCAGGAAATTACTGGAACTTTTGGAACATACACATGAACTGTCAATTGATGACACGAAAGCTCTGACCTAGAAGAATCCGATAATGCTTATCAAACTATCGGAATGATATAATATCTTTGTAAAATTACATTATCTTGCCAGAAATAGAACTTTTGGAACATGTACAATATGCACATGAACTGACTATTTGCCAGAAATCACGAAGGACTATATTTGTTACATAACAGGCCCATATGCAACGGGAGAGAAAGTTATTAACATTACTCCGTCAGAAAAACAATATTGATAATTCTAGAATAGATGTAATGGACTCATTATGAGCAACTCGAGATCCGTAGATTATGAATCCAAATGTTCGTGTTAGAACTTTCATTTTTTTAAATGTCAAATAGTCCATGATATCCGGATATCCAGACAGACATTCACAATCGTGCCTAAGAATTCTCTGCTGGTTGAATAATAATCTGATGCAGCCCCTGTGCAATGATTTGATGTCGTTTATGGACCCCACCCAGATATACGAATTGCGGAAGACCATGAAGAAAAAAAAAACCTGGAAAAAATTGTATACGATGTTGCTTGCTGCAAAATCCTCGGATGTAGTAAGCTTCATCCCAGATCGATTTATCTTTATCAATTTATCATAATTTTAAAATTGTGCATTTTAGTCAAATGGCATTTAAAATAACCATGGTTAAATCTAGCACAAGCCGCTTCGTCTATGGATAAACCGGAAGATCCTCAATCAATTTTCTTGTCATTTTCCTCACGTAAATCTGATCTGTCAATAAGTCTGGATGTGATAAAGTCAGAACTCAATGAACCCATCGGTCTCGGGGACTATCTGACCAAGACTGGCTTTGCGGTCAAGGTAACCGGCAAGCATATTCTTGTTAGTAATTCAAAGAAATTATTACCTGATGAAATCGTACATTGAACTTGCTTAGGTTTGTGTTGACAAGTAAAGAAGTGACATGCTTTAAAGGTGAAGTTGCAAACATGAACTTCAAAAGTCACGCACTTTCACTATGGCATTACAAAATGTCTAGAAAAATGTCGGGCTTATTTTATCGGGCAAAAGTCATTATTCGAATATCGTTTGCTATCATCATGGCCTCGCGAGAAGCCGTTGACGATGTATTTTTTTAGCAGTTAAACTCTGAGCAGTACAGTTTCCTGAGGCCAGGCAGACTGTTATGTGCCTCATGGACGTAAACGAGTAAGTTCAATCACTGTCATATTATACCTGTGACATTGAAAAACAAATTATGTACATTTTTGCATACCTAAACATAAGTCATAGTCGATGCATTCTTCGGATAAAATTACATTACTCTTGCCAGAATCATAAACGAATTTGTTAGACAAAACCTCACATGAAACGAGAAAAAGTATTAAGATTGTCACCGAATTATTTTGGGGAAATTACCTCGTTCCCTAAAATTTATACATGTCCTTACGGCCTTTCAGATTCTCTAATTTATCAACATAATAATATGTATAATATGCTTAATATAGATTAAGAGAGAAGGGCCGTTGTCAAGTTCGACTTTGTTTAATACATGCAAAGTCCATTTTCCGAGTGACCAGAAGAGTGGCCACGAATGCTTCCAGTCGCCTTCACCGAGGACGGGGTGTACGAGCTCAATTTCAGCTTGTGAAACAGAAAACTTTTAAAGTCGGATGCGCGGAATTTCGATTTTAAGATTAGTTATAATAATGTAAATAATATGTGACATCCTGGTAAAATTACATTATCTTGCCAGAAATAAAAAAAAATTGTCAGTCTATAAATACACTAGACAGTTTCAAGGCTTTTGCTATTTGCTACATGTCAGCGGCCAAGAAAACACGCATTCAAACGCCCCATAATTTCGAAAATTACAAATTACAACTCGTTCATTGATGTTTCATCGAGCGGAAGAATATTAATAAAATAATACAATAACTATCTATTTATTTATTCCCCCTCATTTTCCTCAACGTCAAATAATATTTTGAAACGGCATCAACGCATCTCCTCTCGTATAACATGCAATCGGTATCCCTGCGAACAAGAAGACAATACTACGAGGCTCATTGCCAGACCATTTTTGTTTATTTCCGACTTGATATTCTCCCGCTATGCTTCAGCAATTGCAGTTGACCAGTTACATTCTCTTAATTAGGTTAGATACTACATTGTATCAAACTAATCAAACACTTTTATTAAATTGTTTTCACAATGAAATAATCGCATCGGTTTGCTCTATTTGGATAGTGATGTCAATATTCGTAACTTACGAAATCATTACTTTTACTTATGTTATACTTTTAGAAATTTTGCACAACTTAAATCATTTATATTCCCCTTTTTTGGAAATGAGTGCAGAAGGAGCGAAAGCAATCCCTCACCTTGGACACTATACTGAAGGCTATTTTAGTCGTCAACAAAGACTTTTAGCCAGGCGAGTGTCGAAGGAGAATCAGAAGGCTCCTAGCGTAAATCCGATTATGTAACTTCATGTGAACCATGGCATGCATATTAAAGTGCTCCTTTTTGGGAGTATTGAAATAGGCTATCCAATAATAAAAATAAGATACATAAACAGTTTGGGAATTTACCTGCTTCCAAAACAGTCATTAAAGAACTTCACTTATATTGATATGACTGCTTGCAGTCAAGAGCGATCATCCTTCATTTGGTGTGCACATAGTTGGCACTATTTTTTTGTTTAGCTCATGAGACATTTTTTCCTTCAATGTTTAATCAATAAGAATATTTTTTCCTTAAAGGAAAAGGTAACTAATTAATACACGTATTGCCAAACTGAATGCTGAATGTTTACTCAGAGAAACCTCCAACCAAAAGGGAGATCTCCGTAATAAATAACCAATCTGGTTTTTAATAACAATGATCCACTGTGTACCATTTCAGTGTCTTTAATTGTGACAACTCATGAATTTCCGTTTCCACCGAAGAAACTGTCTGTCATTTCCGAAACTCATCTGAATACGGTAAACTCGGCCAGAGACATGCTAACATTTTTTATCTAACGGGACTAAATCACAACATTTTCTAATTTGAAAAGTTGCGGATTCTAATTCATTGCGAGTGACATTTAATATTGTGTTCGGAATTTATATTTGTGAGCATGGATTATGTACTTAACTTTTGGATATTTTATTTTACTACTTTTAATCACTCATTAGTTCAATATTGATATGCCTACGACTGACTCCACAATAACCTAACTTGCTTGAGCGCTTCATTTTACTTGTACATTTTAACAAAGCATTAACTATGTTAAGAGTTAGCAAGCCACGCACAATCTAGATAATACATGTTTAGTCAGCAACTACGTAATATGCATCTTGTACATAAGAATGTTTGAATCTTTTACACGGAGGAATTCCTATAAGAAGGGTGATTCTCCGCAAATAAATCGAATCTGCATACCTATGTCTACTATGAATGATTCATGGTTAACTTCGCTTTTCTTCAACTCATCAATATGTCCAAACTATAGGTAATTCACAGACCCGGGTAAGCTCATACATTTTGTGCAAAAGAAATGTCTCATGACCTAAAGAAATGTTTACGTTGCCTCTAGCGACTTCTTTTGATGTATAACAAAATAATACAATATCATTTATTATTAATAAATTATTAAATAATACAAAAATATACATACATTGTATTTTTCTTTTCTTTTCATTTATCTTTTGATAGCCTTTCACAATCCTCCAATGTATGCATTTGATTTAATTTAAAAAATCAAAATTGAATCCTGGAAAGTGGAAATTTAATATTTCCACGCCTCGTCCAGGATAGTTGATATAAAATTTAA
This sequence comes from Pseudosinella alba, assembly GCA_034700485.1. Lineage (NCBI taxonomy): Eukaryota > Metazoa > Arthropoda > Collembola > Entomobryomorpha > Entomobryidae > Pseudosinella > Pseudosinella alba. Next base: position 19,390 of record JAQIXQ010000437.1, read on the forward strand.
TGGGAGGACTGGTTTTCCTTTGATGAGCAATCAAATTTGTCAAATAAAAATTGCACATCCATTATTTTATTTTAAAAACATTACAAAAGTTCTGCTTGAAACAAACACAGTGACAATATGTCATGCATAGGCAGGGATACCCACCTGTCTTGGGAAGAATGTATTTTTTTGCTCGTAAGAATTTTGTCGATTCTTGAGAACCTTTTGTTAAGTTAAAGCAAACAGCCGGTGCTATGTCAAACAAACTTCAAATGGGGCAACATGCTAAAAGACCTTTTTAATTAGTTGACAATTTTTAATATCAGCAATCTTGCCAAAAACACTTTTGTATACATAATGATAAAACAGTCATAGTCGACTCATACTCCCGGTAAAATTACATTATCTTGCCAGGATCGTAAAACGAATTTGAGAATCATTCTAAGATCCCAAATATCTTATTTGGTCCTTGAATTGTGTTATGAGTGCTAGGGACTAGGTTTCTTGCTTTGCATGAGCAAAAAAATGCTGTCAAAAATGTAAGTGCAACTTATATATGTCCTTGACTGCTACTTTGGCACAAGCTAGTTTAAAATTTTCTCCGAGTTTTTTATTCTAATTCTTGGAATCATCACTAGAGAAAGTCATGCTCCGGAACACAAGTCGCTCACCTGATGTTAGAACCGGATTAATTTTCGTATGCTATTTGGTCTAGTTTTGTTGATTAGCATAATTATTCCATTGTAAAATAATATAGAAGCCCTGTAGATTAATTATCAAATCACTATAATAAATGATTCGAAACTTTAGAAAAAAGTCCCAACCTTAGACATTCCCAACGTTCCCACTAATTGTCAATTCATTTCCAGAAAGAATAAAAATTATTTTAATTAACTTCGTATAACTTGATATCATTTTACCATTTTAAGGCCATGCGGAAGGCAGAATCATTTGAACCTAATCTCAAAGTAGTGGAGACGGAGCATCATTTCACTACATGAATAATAGACCAGCTTCGTTTGTAATAGTAAATGGCAGATTGTTCAGTGAAAATGCCACTTCATCACAGGTATCATCTAGGGTTTCGCGAGCACCACATGATGTGTACGGGGAGATACTGATTTTACTGATTTTTTCTTTGGGTTATTAATTACATGTTTTTTTTTACATTAAAACATATAATTTTGGCTTGCTATCCCACACAATAAAATTATTTGTCCTGGAGTTATAATATACGGCATTTGATCTCCCTCCTTCTTAACCAGCCCAGCCGATAACAAGAAACTCACCGCCTAAACACCGATGTAAGATTATGACCATGTAAAGTATTTAAGCATGTTCGTGACAAATCACTGGAATGTAATCGTGACAAATGATTACATTTCAATAATCCTATCCAGTATAGTGCTTGCCCTGTGGAAAGTCATGGGAGTGCTACGGATTCAAGCAAAGCACCTTTTCAGACTATTTCAAACTACTCAGGTGGAAGTTGTAATCGAAATGAAATTTGATTCATCGAGTAGGAAAAATCTACGTGTGCTGAATGTAAATGTCATTTACTATTTCGGAACTAGCAACGTTACCTGAAGTAATGCAGGTGAATCTGACAGTGATGCACACTGCAGAGCCAGTTTGAATTTCGAAGGTTGAAATTACATAATATTAACGTTCGTGACAAAATCATACATTTATTTTCAACAAGAACGTGCTGACAATAATTACATAGAATCGTTAGACCTTGAAGAGGTAACTATATCCCAGGGAAGTACCTTCGCCCTTCATTCATTATTTCAAATCCAGACTGGAGCAATCTGAGTCCAACTTTGCGTATCAGAATTCTCTTCTATTCCAAATCTAACTTGAGATTATAACTTCATTGCGAGCCCGTTTGCAGTCACAAAGCTAAAGGGTGAGTCCTTGCTCATCTCCAGCGACGATGATGTTTGTCTTCGGATTAGCCACATTTTCAGATTCGGGCTTTGGGTAGGGATCAATAGCATTGAATCCGATCACAATTTATCAACAATCGCAGCAATACCACTAGGTGAGTTTAAGGATTGGTTTTTAGTTAAGTTGGTAGGAAAACATTGGAATCATTAAAGTGGGATTACACTAATTTACAGGTTGCTTAAACTTACATTTCCAAACAACCATTGATCCGTCTCGGCTCAAGCCAATCCTACTCATATATTGCCTCGTTGGATACGGTGTCAATCTATATCCCATGTGGAGATTACTTTCGCAGTGAATCCAACCAGGGTAAATTAATGGTTTGTTACAGTTTATCTCATTATTATTAATAATTTTGTCTTATGATTTCCTACTCTAAAAAAATCACGCCATATTCCAACAAACAACGAGAATTGGAGATTGATAATTAGAACTAAACATTTCCTCAATAACTACTTGGAGGGATCTTCTCGAAATGACACAAGCAGAATGACACCCGACAAAATCTTACAATTCTTAAGCTAAGCTATATAATTCCTAATCTGTTCGGTATAGTTGAGCTTAAGCAATTACTTATGAGTAATTAGTAACTACATCGTTTTAAGTTTTAATTATGCTGAACATTACATGTTCTCAGCAGGATTGTATTGTTGGTAGGATCATGCGAGTTTACTTTGTTTGGAAATCAGGCAAGGCCAAAGTTCCCAGCGGCATGTACACGAGTGATCCATGTCTATACTATTTTGTTTCATTGTATATTTGATATGGAGGGAGATAATAACTTTATACCTACCTATATATCTACCCAGATAAGTACTTTTTTCCCCACTGAGGAGTGCATATGGGTGAGACCTTTTTATTCCAGTGAAGGTTTCATATAACGCAACGCCGTACAGGAGGACGACTTTGGCGTTGCACTAACCTCCATGTCCAACTATTCCTTAAATCTGAACGGCTTGGACTACACAGACACGAATCATGTTAGTTACGGGGACCACAGTGATACCGTCATCTCACAACAAAACCCAAGCATCCCAGATTATTTCTGTAATGCATCCAATCAGGAATAAAATCGTGCTTCAATTTCATCAAGTAAATGTTTGCCTTCAAGTCAATTAAACAGCTTGCTTACACTTACATTTGCAAAATAACCCGAACATAAGGAATTGATGAATTGATATTGTTGGATGATGATGAATATGAGTGAGTCACGACTTGACAAGTCAAAAATTCGTGAAATATGCTCACCGATAAGTGTTGTGTATTCTGATTTAATTGATCGTTAAGATAAAATACTTAAAACTTTGAAAATACGCAAATTAGATTTCAACAGGTTATGCATAATATGTGATATATCGGTGAACGGCAGCATTTCATTTAAAAAAAAATTACGGAAAATTTTACGAAGTTGAAATTGCATGCCAACACGAGGATTTGAGAATTAAGATGTAAAGACAACAAATGGTGAATAGGCTGTAGGGCCCCCGATCATGAACCCGTGCGACCACCAATGTTTCAAATCACTTTCACTGAGGACGGAAACTATGAATTTCAGCTTGTGGAAACAGAAAACTCCGAAAGTCGAAACCGCATTTTTAACATAAAGATGAAAATTCTATAGGTCATTCAATTTGGTCCAGTTGACCCAAAACTTAAAATAAATATGTAATAATGTGTAATTTCCTGGTAAAATTAACATTATCTTACCAGAAATCGCTAATAATTTTTTTTTTACATAAAAAGCTCACAGGGCACGGGAAAGTAAGTCATGGCTACGGTAGCGCTGGCCAAAAATTGTTACCGATAATTTTGCAGAGGCTATATGTGGTTCCCATACTTTATCAATGGCCAATATAACTAGTTTTTAAGCACCCAGTAATTCTGAAATATTTCGACTCGTGCAAGGATGCTCCGTATGAGAGTTGTCCTTTTTCAAAACTCATCACACTACGGTAAATTCTACAGGAGACATGCTAACATTTTTAATCTATAGATGATATACCACCCATGATAATTTATTTTTTAACGAATTTATATATTTATAACGGAACTAAATCACGGTATTTTCTACCTTGAAAACTTGCGATTTCTAATTAATTGCGAGAGACATTCCATTTTGTTTATGGAATTTATGTTGGAACATGAACTATGTACTTGACTTTGGGTGATTCATTGTGCAACTTACTTACGATTAGTCAAGTCCTTTCACAGTTCCACACAATTTGCTAAATTGTGACAATCCGTTAGGGTAGGACGGGTTTATGAAAGTCGACATGCAGTTCATGTCGACTTTAACTTTTCCATTCGATCCAATCGATTTTACCCTCAGATATATAATAAAATGAAATCGATTCCACCTCGAATTGCTCAACTTTGAATAAAACTTTGAAACGACATCAATATATTTCCAGTAGCATGGCATGGAACTGGCATCTATTCCTACGAAACTTCAGTTTTACACTGGACCATTTTTTGTTCATTTCCAACTTGATACAACCGCGGTACATATTCCTCGTCAATTGCAGCAAATGGGCTTGCAATTATTTATTAAATTGAATACTTTTAATTCCAAGAGTAGGATTTTGTTTGGGATTCATTGGAGAAGGTGTCAGCCCTGGAGTGGGTGTAAGAACTCAAACAAAAGTTGGGAAACTTTTGGTCTATTCAGGATCATACATTTGTATTAGCAGATATAATTGAACGACATAATGAAAGGTTTGCTCTAGTTAGTAGAAAAATCGACATGTATTGTTATGCATATCATATGCATATCACATTGACATTAATATTTCAGCTGCATGAAATCCTACATTGAAAACATTTGGCTTCCAAGCAACTATACTTATCTCACTCTCAAGGACTATGTTCAAGAAATGAAAAGGGGAGGTATGTTCAGCTCAATCATTTTAATCAGGAAAAGTCACGAACGGAAAAATCTTGTGGCAAGTAGAAAGAAATCGCCTGAGGATCAGTTCCAAGGATTCACTCTAAATATATGTCAATAGCCCCATAAAAATGCGTATTTAAACACTATACCTAATTCCGGAACCCGACTAATGGTGATCCAATACAGAGTGACTGCCTAGGCAATGAAGACTCCAATAAACGTACACAAACCAACAGCACCACAAAAAAAGCATGTAATTTTTTGAGCTTGTAAGAAACATTCAGGAGGAATCTTTGCCTGGTGTACCGCTACAAAATTATCCAGCCTCAGCCAACCATTTCTAACAGATCATTATATGTACTTCTTCGCTATTTAATTATTTCCTAGTGACCGATTCCCCTTCACTGGATCATCGATCATAGATTTACACAAAGTATTACAGAGGAGCATGAATCTTTTATGGTCAACTTTGTTATCATCTACAATATTGAAGAAATTGCTATAAGTGGCTTCACCGTCATGTCTCTGATAAAGAATCAATTTACCAACCTGAAGTTTTGTCGGGCCGTATCATGATTCCGGGTTCATCGTTAACTCAATTGCCACTTCCAAACTTACGTCTGCAATGTTGCATGTAATTGTCATTGACATGCATTGATACAAGTTCAACTTACTTATTATACCTACGCATTTGGGGAAAGGTCAACCCAGATTTTCGAAATGGACATAAGGCTCATTTCCATACTACACGTACACGTGCATCAGATATGTAAATAGCAACATCAAATGAGTATCCACATTTGCAAGAAGTTACTTGCACGAAGGAATTGGACGGCGTATGAAATAATATGGTTATTAACTTTGTCATTAAAAAGAAGCACTAGAATTTGAGCAAAAACTTACCTTCGTCTTTGCTAAATAATAAAAAGTTGATTTCGGAAGATTGTCCATGGAAAAATGGTGCATTACAGTAGGAGAATGGAAACATCCTAAAGTAACAGCCTATCTCCAGGTATTATCTGGCGATTCTCACCATTCATTTGACACGTAATTAAAAGAATGTCAGAGAATTTATCTAGCTCTAAATGTTTTTTTTTGCTAGAAGTAACCAACGATCCATTGTTATGAGTGGATTTGGGCCGATGCCAACCAATACTGATGGTAATGCCGTCTTGTTCTTTAGTTAGTTAGCAAAGGATATTTTATCATGTTGGCAAGGCTTTATGATGCCATTGAAATAGTCAAGAATGAGCCAGCGCGAGCAAATGCATGCTCTTCTAACTTTGATGCGTCAGAATACTTTAACGGGCAACGTGAGGTCGGCACGCCTGAGGATTATCATAATAGCATCATATTCAACCCTATTTGTACATCTTAGAAAGTTTCCAATTTCAGTTTGTATTAATTTTTTAGGTATCATTATTATATCATTTCAGGTCATGTTCATTTTCATCAAAGCATTGTCCCTTCTAAATGCCGTTGTTGATATGAAAGTATACCTTATCTACTTCCAAAACAATCCGCATCGTGAAGACAGGATTTTCTCGCTGTCTAATTGTATCGGGCAAGTCATTATCAGAATATCGTTTGCTGTCATCACGACATCACGAGAAGCCTTTGGCGATATTTTTTCAGCACATTCAAAAAGTCATACTCGATACATTTTCCTATCCTGGCAAAATTACATTATCTTGCCAGAATCATAAACGAATTTGTGACATGTAAAACCTAACATGACACGAGAAAAGTCTTTAAGATTACCTCGCAATTTGCTGACATGGAGTGCATAAATGACAATGTTTACCGTTCTTAGAATGTGGTCATCTCTTCCAGGCATAATGTCATCGATTAGGATGCCACTCTTTGATACAGACAAAGCTGACCCAAAAGAATACTACATCACCATGTCCTAATCTCCATTTGCGGATGCAGGCAAATGGAGTGACTGCGCAAGGAACGGTTATCTCACGATGCACCTAGAGCGGATAGCTTGCGAGTGGCTTCTTGCTTATCTAGCAACCACAGAAACAACCTGGGCAAACGTAAAAGACGAATTCGATAATAATTTTACATGGGCGGGGAGTAGTGATAAGACATAGGGAATACTTGGAGCCAGGCATCAGGCAAAAGATGAAAGGGTCGACAAGTATTTGTAAGACATTCTTAGACTTTGCAGTATTGTGGATGAAAAATCCAGAAGAAAAGAAGGTTGGGCATGTGGTCACGGGCCCCTAGCCATCTTTGTTCCAGGCGACCTATTCACACACCTTCACTGCAATTAAAGACCTTCGAGCAATCTTGCATAAATTGGAGGATGATGTTCACATTTGTGGCCACGAATCTCCTTTCTTTAGCTTAATGGAAGGTAACCAAAAGGACATGAGTGAACTAGAGAGTATGGTATGCAAACTAACCACTCATACGTTAACTCTCAATCAGGCAAACATCGTCTCAGATGCTCTAGACTTGACTTGAGCTCCAAAAACAACAATCCTGGCAGCAGCAAAAGGCGCCACCAAATTCTAGTGAAGTATTTACTTTACTTCGATTCGGAAGTACCTCCCTTCTCTCCTTCTTACCCAACCTCATGAATCCTAGACCCCATTGATTTTTCAATAGCAAGTACGCCCAACAAGACTCCAGCCAACTTACACCGCTAAGAGCATAACCTATTTCTGAGCTAAGAGCTTCTCCAAGTCATTCGCGAGTAAACTTATTCCTATAATCACTTCTTTTTTTGCAGACCAAAATTATGCTCCAATATAGATCTTAGGACTCACCTTTAAATTTAAACATGTTATGCAATCAATCCTATGGTCATCTTCGTTATCATTATCATGGATAATACTTAAGAAGTTGTCCAATATTCCGCTTATGACAGCCGTATGAGAAAGAAAGGCAAACTTACAACGACGTGGCTGCGCCCTCACATGACACGACTTCTTATAAATAATTGCGTATTAGCAACAGCGACCGTCCTGGCATTCGGGCTATGTCTCCTAATTGGCATTGGACACGCCGAAAATAAATTTTCTAGTTCCGGAACAACATCAAACAGTCCGTTTCCGGAATGCGTTCATTACTTAAAATTAGTTAAACTTACACATATTCTGCATTTCTCCATACAAAATATTAAACTTGCTCTCCAATCAGGAATCCCAGACCTTAGTTCCCGCATACTGCTATGTTATAAGTTTGGTATTTTACGCTTGTTAGTGGTCTCTGCTTCGTTGCCCCTTGGCTGACTGCAATATCGACGTAGGCAATGGAAATCACACTCAACTCCCAAAAATATTATTATGAATTCTATTGTTTAACGGGTGGATAGGATATAGTTGACAATGTTGGTATTGAAATGGATTGGTACACTTAAATGTAAAATAATCAGACCGGTGAGGCATACATTGTAAACCAATCTGGCGCTGTTATTGATGTCTTGACATGACCTGGTAATTTGCCGGCTATATAGTAGCAAGCTAGTGCAAATATGTAATTGTCATGATCCCATTTTAAAATTATATCTAGGTTAGCAAAAGTACACTGTTTATTATTTCACCTCTTACGCAAGGATTTGAGAATTAAATTGTGAAGACAACCAATGGGCATACACTGAAGGGTGAATAGGCTGTAGGCCCCACGGTCATGAATCCGAGTGACCACTAATGTTTCAAATCACTTTCGCTGAAGACGGATTTTCATCTCGTGGAAACAGAAAACCTCAAAAGTCGAAAACGAAAGTCCGACATAAAGATGAAAATTGTATTGGGCATTGCGTTCGGTCCAACTGTGACGAGACTTAAATAAATATGTTGCAATGTGTAATTTCTTGGTAAACATTTACATTATCTTACCAGAAATCGCTAATAAAATGTTTGCCCGATGGAAAGCCCCCACAGGGAACGGGAAAGTAAGTCGGGGCAAAAGTAGCGCTGGCCAGAAATTGTTACCGATATTTTTTCAGAGGTTATGCGGTTCCCAGACTTTATCAATGGCCAATATAACTAGTTTTTAAACACCCAGTAATTCTGAAATATTTCGACTCGTGCAAGGATGTTCCGTATGAGAGTTGTCCTTTTTCAAAACGCATCACACTACGGTAAATTCTACAGGAGACATGCTAACATTTTTAATCTATAGATGATATACCACCCATGATCATTTATATTTTAACGAATTTATATATTTATAACGGAACTAAATCACAGTATTTTCTACCTTGAAAACTTGCGATTTCTAATTAATTGCGAGAGACATTCCATTTTGTTTTTGGAATTTATGTTGGAACATGAATTATATACTTGACTTTGGGTGATTCATTTTGCAACTTACTTACGATTAGTCAAGTCCTTTCACAGTTCCACACAATTGCTAAATTGTGACAATCCGTAAGGGTAGGACGGGTTTATGAAAGTCGACATGAAGTTCATGTCGACTTTAACTTTTCGTTTAGATCGAATCGATTTTACCCTCCGATATACAATAAAATAAAATAATACAAAAACTAAGTTCATCGATTCCGCCTCGTATTGCTCATCTTTGAATTAAACTTTATAACGGCATCAGTATATTTGCAATCGTATGGTATGGTATGGAACTGGCATCTATTCCGACGAAACTTCAGTTTTACACTGGATCATTTTTTTTTCATTGCCAACTTGATACACCGGCGGTATATTTTCTTCGTCAATTGCAGCATATGAGCTTGCAATTATTTCCGGGGAATTGAATTCTTTAAATTACGTTGGACACTACATTGTGTTAGAAACGTTGTCATATAGATATGACAGAGGCATTTAACGTATTATTCAGTAATATGGAAAGAGATGTTACCCCAAGATTTAGGTGCGACCAAAAATCAAGACCAACTAACTGTTTGCTGACATATTTTAAATGGATGATGTAACAAGTAAACACTGCCATGCATTTCATAGATGAATATTTGATGTGGAACCACTGGCACACAGAATTTACATGGCATCTGTACAAAATAGCCAGAAGTAATTTTTCACCATCCAGAATAATCCCTTCCCCTAACTGTATAAGTGTAAATTCTTAAGCCTTTGGCAGTATTTAAGACTGACTAGAATTTGTTTTTACTCTCTTTGGACACAAACGGGGTTGCGGGAGTTTAAGCCAACTTTAAAGAAAAATACTCATACTGAATGTTTCGCATATTATCATAAATTATTTCAATTTATTCCCATTTGGGAAAATTTTCACAAGGAAATCAACGTTCCTCACTTTTCATGCCATTTCAAGGATTATTTGAACTTTAGCAAAACAGACTTTGGCCAAACGAATATAGAATCAGAATATCCCTAATGTATATCTGATTAGATAACTTACATGGGAAATTACCTGCTTCCCAAACAGTTTTCGGAGAACTAACGATTAGTCTCAAAGTTGCAAAAGAATACTAATTGTTGATCAACATGAGTAATTTGCTAGTTTGTCATGCTGTTACTGTTGCGGAATATGCCTAATTTCATGGTGAACCTGTAATAGTACGAAAAACTTGTTAGGATTTACAATAATCCACCGTAAACATTTTCAGCCTCCGTAATTGGAGCAGCTTTCCTGCAGAGCAGAGCATTTTAGATTTATCTGTACTCATGCGCTACCTAGTGTACTAATGTACATAACAAGCAATTATAACAAGCCATATTAATTTTTTTATGCAGGTTAGCCGTAATGGAAAGAAGTTTTACGCGAACAGGAATTACCATATCGCCCCAATGGAATTGTTATCTAATTAATTCCGATGAA
>JAQIXQ010000438.1:0-29967 GCA_034700485.1 Pseudosinella alba
TAATACGGAATTATGTTTTAGGCAATATGCCGATTATTTTTAGGCAATTTGCGTTGTTTTTTAGGCGAGATTTTTAGGCAGCATACTTTGGACGGCATACGTTTGTTCTGCATACATTTAAACTATTTAGTGTGCTCCCCTCATCGACATCTCATCACATATCCCCATTTTTAGAGCAGGTAGATGAAGAGGATTCTACCTGTCTTCCTGTCACCGTCAAATCATCAAAGTAGCAAATTCCAATTCAACTAATTCTCTTTCCGAATAAGTAGCTAGGCTCCTGTTGATACTCATACCAAATGGGGCAACTTGATCTGAATTAAATCTGAATCTGATGTCTAGAAAGTTATGATGATAGATAATGACAATGACGATGATAAGCATGATATTGGAAATGAATGATGAGATGAGACTTCTGAAATAACAAAAATCCATCTTCTTCACTTATCCCATTCGCAGTTACAAATGAATGTCATTATCATTTATCGGTGATATTATATATGTGTCTTGAATTTGAAATTGACATACCTACCTAGATAATATACTTTACACAGGTACCAGTGAACGGTTCCCTAACTTATATATTTTTACATTAACTTTTCTAGGGCTCTAGGATAATAATTAAAAATAGATTTAATGCATTTGAAATTGAATAATGCATGAAATGGAGTAGATTTTTTTATATTACGAACGATAAGCTCTTTTCCATTTCAGAACTGACCACCGTGACGCTCATTGTTCATTTTTGCATTGAAGTCATTCATCTCACATATGAAGCCCTCCTCGAGCGATTTGATTTCAGTTCTGAAATATGTCTGAAAATTGTCACGTACTTCATTTTAATACTCCATCCAACCCAACCAATATTAACTTTTCCCCGGCATTGTTACCTCTATTTGTAATTGTAATATTGAATATGGTTTTATCGTTGGAATAAGACGCATGACATTTAGCATCCTGAATAGATTAGGCAGTCTATTTTTTTGCTAGAATCGTTCTAAAAATGAGAGCATTGCAAATTACAAACAAGCATAAAATTATAACTTTTCCCTTCAGGTATCACCAAACACGACACCCACATCACCATCACAAGTCGGTCCTTTTTTTCTGGTACGAGTTTACCAGGCCATGATAATCATCCGATTCAGGGAACCAATAATCCCAAAAATAATAATGAAATAACAATAATAGCAAAAATAGCAATTTTCAGACTAATATTCACTTAAATAGTTAATCCTTTGCCACAAGCTATTCAAGAATTACTTCCTGTTATTCCTGTCCCATCATTATTTTCTGCAATGCACCTGTCTCCTCTGCACCTCACCGACTTCACCTAAAAAAAATGTCATTGTCACCATTATTAAGTGCTGAAGTAAAGAAACCTGAATCCGATAACAGCTTCCTTCCCCATCTTCCACCTCCTCCATCATAACTCCTCCACCTCCACACCTCCATTCCATCATAATATGTTATTGCACTGCACATTTGCCTATATTTCATTTCTAGAACTTATCATTTCATTCCTCAAACCCATGTTTGTACTTGATGATCATGACCATGATGGGTTGATGATGATCATGATGGATCCGAAGAAAACAATGGATTTTACACGGCACCAGGTGACAATATACTGACAATTCGTCATCCTGTCAGAAAACGGGCCTTATTCTTGCATTGTCTCCCCTAAAATCCTAATGGGATGAGTCATGACGAGCAAATTGGAAGAAAGCTTTTATTTTATCCTGTAACCTAAAATCATGTTAAAATCATTTGGAGTCGAGCCTATGAGTCTGGGTAAACTTCATGATAATCCCTAAATATACCTAAATATAGTAGATACATACCTACCATCATCGCTTCATAATAATACTTTTATGCACTATGCATGCACCCAAAAACTGCCAAAATCCTTATATAGCACGCTCATTTGATTGTCATTTCAAGTTGCCAAACCCTGCCATACACACTTTTTCTACTCCCTCCCTAAACGCTCAAATAATACTTTTTATCGGGATTAATCAACAAGAAAAAATAATGATTTTGGAGGAGTTTTGATTGTTGAGGGGAGGGAATTCAGAGATGACCGATTGTTTGGATCATACAGAGCATGAAAGGGATCTTCTGCTTCTGAAACCTGAAGTGAGTTGTGATGATGCTGATCATGATTGGCATGAGATTGTAATGGTTATTTTAAGAATAAAAAATGATAAGAAAAGAAATATAAGAGCAAAATCATCCTTTTCGGTTAAGGAGTAAAGAAAGGAAAAATATAGTAATGCATGTGCTTTTAACTCATCTTATTACAGCTCTGTGGACATTGTCCTTTGTTGATTGTTGAGGACCACGTCTTGTCACGTGTCTCAAATAATATAAGTGAAGTTATTGAGATGATCACCTTTTTTGATACAATTATTTTTGTAAAAAAGAAAAGTAGTAATTCACTTTCCCATGATCATAGTTAAAGTTAAAAATAAGAACTTTATTTATAAGGCTTTCGTCATGTGTCAGTGGCTTGACTGGTGTCCCTAGATAGATCCTACAAGCCATAGTCACTGATCATCATCCCCATTGTCATGATGGGAGTCAAGAGTGTGTATATAAAGTACTGTATGTGATTATATGATCATGCAGTTAAAGCTTTTAGCTTGATTATTGTAATTTGTAATCAAGGTCGGATTGAAAATATTCAATAAAAGTAAACTGTGTATACAGCTTTAAAAACTTGCCTACTCACTTTCTGTGAGAATTTTCCCTTTGTTTGGTCTTAGCCAACTCTATTGATACATATAAAAATGTTTGCATTTTTGCATATGTAGTTTCGAGATTGAAAGTTTTGTGAGAGCTTTTTTAAGCCTGAATTTTCATATAGAAATGGAAACTTTCCCTGGTACCTTTAAATTTTATTTGCAAGAAAGTTCTGAAAAAAAAATCCCTTCTTTCAAGATCACAATACACACACATGTCCCATTGTAGCTAAAGCGCAGTGAGGAAAATTAAAACTATTTAGGAAAGACAATAATTGCAAATACATCTTCCCAGGGATTCTAAGAAAAGAGACTCGATCAACTTGAGTCAGTTTTCAGAAGAAGCAGAGAAACAGCAAATTAATTTCCGACCAATTCAAAAGCATTTTAATACGAAAGTGGAGCAACATCTTAAAGATCTCTCATAAAATCTAATGTATGTCCTTTGGTTGGAATTCAAATTGGAATTTAACAAGAGCAAGAGAAACATCTAAATTATTTCTTACATTTTGAAACAATGGAAAACAACGGAAAACAATTTAACAGCAGGTGAAGTCAATTACAAACTGACAAAGTTGAGATTATAAAGAATCAATTTTTTCACTCGTCCTATCGTCTTATTGCACTTTTTAAGAGCAGCTATATTATATGCATGGAACAAAGGATGGAGGAGTCGAGGTGAAAACAAAACGTGGTGCAGTTTCATGCAGAGTTCTAAACTTCTGCAGAATCATTTGAACAATAGTATTTTCAATTGGGTAGAGACGAGATGAGATGAAATCACAAGAAAAAACTATTTTAATCAGCATCACACCCTCTTTTACAGCGTTTTTAGACGCTGCAACAGACCCCTTTGTAGTCATTCATCATATTACTCTTCTTTCCCGAAAAAAATTCCATTATTATTATTATTATGGTAGCTTGCAGCAAAAATCGAACAAGAAGAGATGAGATGAGAACCCTAGAAAATAAAGCTATTTTTGAATTGTCAAAGACGCTGCTGATGATGATCGCTGTCTGAATCTTTTCGAGTATGTGTTGTGTTCGACGCACATCCGCCTCTTTGTTGGGTAGGATTAGATTGGATTGTTAAAAGCCCATTTTACCAAAAGATATTTGTCTTCAGCATTTCAGCGTCTATTTCATTTCATCATTATTATAGTGCTGCTATTTTTGCTCGTGGCTAAGTAAAAAGCGCAGTTAGTAAGAAGTGAAAAAATATTTATCATATTAGCTGTCATTGTCATGTGTGGACACTTGTAGAAGCTATATTTGGCTTGACGGACCGGACGGGCAAGAAGGGAAATTGATATGAAATGAATGTGGAATCCATCCATCTACATACTCTTCTTGCTTGATGTTTTTTTAGACAATCAGCCTATCACGACAATGTCATTAATATATTTATTTACTAAACCTAGAACAATATTTATTTTCGCTACCAATTACCCTGCTCCTGAAATTCGGGTCAGATTAGGATTTCGCGATCATAGGAGTGCGTGTGGCTAATGGAAATATATAGGCTTGATCAAGTTAATGATTAGGAAAATGAGGTAAAATATAATTAGCTGGCGACAATTTATCAATTTTATGGAATAATGATTATAAGGATAATGATGATGTGGATTGTGCATTGATGTTTATAACTATGCCCATTTTGAAAATAAAATTTGAAGCCGGTACCATTCTCTCCCAGCACAGCAGCGTCTATCGTCGTCATTTTAGAAAATGGTATTTTTATTACATTGTTACCCTTATGAGGGCATTGTTATAACTGCTCCAATAGATTTATCTGGCAATTTAAAAATACGGCAATAAAAAGTGCAGAAAAGGCACCTGAATGCCGGCAACATACCTATTCTCATGCAGCGAGTGGCGCTTATTAAGCTGAGCTGACTGACTCTGTAGGAAGTGCCATTTAGGCCCATTTTGCTATTCTTGGCAAAGAGATATAAATCGGAGGGTAAGCGTCAGATGTGTCATTAGTGACCGTTTCGTGTTTCAGTGGAGCAGTAGTGCCAACACAACTCCTGATTTAAAAGTGACGCACTAGTCAAAAACCGTAGACAAGGGCAGGATCAGCAAGCATCAGTGAAAGTTTTGACTTCATTTTGTTCGAGCACCTTTCTTGGCAATGTGAATTTAATACAAGAGAAAATATACTTTTGGGGCAAAATGAGACATTCAGATATCCTTCGCGGTTGTCACTTCACGGTGCTGATTCTTCTTTTGGGACTGGATCCTAATTGTTGTAATGGAGCATCAAACACGATCCCGAAAGGTTCCTATACATACATGGGAGGGAAGAGTAAAGATTTGACATTTTCATCCCCTTCCCTCCCTCCAGCATCCCCAGCTTCTTCAGTAAATGCTTCCCCGCTGGCTGCTGGGACATCCTATTATGAACCACGGGGGGATTATGGAGGGGGAGGATATGGTGGCGGGGGTGGCGGAGGAGGATGGGGAGGCGGCGGTGGAGGAAACACTGGGGTATACCATTACTCTATTCATCAACCACATCAGCCAGTAATTTATTGAGAATATTTTTTGGAGAAACTCTTTTCCTTGTAGGAATTTTGCATTTTGTATTTACGCAAATCCTCATAATTTTGCACTTTTTCAGTATTACCACCCAGCACCCATGTACTACGATGATGGAGGGGGTTTTGACGGGGCAGAAAAGGGTCTTATAGGATTGCTAGGGCTAACTGGTCTCAAAGGTCTCTTAGGACTACTGGGGCTACTCAAGCTACTTTTGCCATTGCTGGGTTTACTCCTCCCACTCTTCTTACCGTTGCTTTTGCTGAAAGCGTTGGCCCTCCTGGCTCTGATTCTATTAATTCCCGTTCCGGTTATCACAACGGGTGGTGGTGGAAGGAAATTACCCACCACTTTCGAAGAGGGGAAAGCTTATCTTCAGGTATATTCACACCTTAAACATCAAGTATCGGTATGGATAAAGAATGACCCGACATTACAATTTATAATTACTGTTCTTACTTCGAAGGAAACGGTAACCGAGCTCCTGAGTAAAATTCCCTCAGACCTCAACCAAATCGTCAACAAAATCAAAGATTCCTCTGCTACTACGGAACTGCTCAAGAAGAAAGAAAGTAAATCTAGTAGTAAGCAGATGAGCCAGATTGTGTCTGGAAAATCCTCATCGGATAAGGACAAAAATTAAATTAAGTAATCTTCTTTACGAGATGTTTACTGGACCAAAACATGACAAGGATGGTATCAAACCGGAGCTAGGGTTCTTCCACGACCTTACTATGACGGCTGGAACGACACGACAATGACCAGGACAGGATAGGAAGGAAGCTTCCTGTTGGGAATATGACATGCTGACGCCATATATGACACGACGCTCACTCGTTTACGACAGATAAGATTTCAACTTAACTTACTTGGAACAAGAAAATTCGTTCAATGACTGACTTGTGATGACTTAAGTATTCAAAACCGAAACGAAACTCAAGACGCTTTGCACAAACTAACTACTTATGACGAAACGGAGCTACGGACATCAATGTCTCACTTTAGCCTTGGGACCATTTATCTTTGTTACCATTAATGCCAAGAATAATTTAATTTATGAATACTCTTGTTATATTTTTGTTTGTTAATTGAATAAAAGTTTGTTTTTTATGTAAAAATATATATATTTATTTTTGTAAAGTTATATCAAACATTTTAAAAATAAATTAAATGATAACTGCAAAGCGAATTCGCTTTAAACCTGCTGACCTTTAAGTTTTCTACATGCTTGGTATCTTTTTTCAGTATACACTTTAGTTTCAATTTTGTCTTTGTCTTCATCCGAAGGAAAGCAGTTGCACTCGGGGCGGCGTACATTGAAAGTAAATATATCAATGGGAGCCCCTTGATTCTCCTTCATCCAAGTCACAGCACCTTTAAATTATACATATTAACAGGGGGATAAGTATTGTTTTCATTTAGCTATTTTGTCGGGATTTTTTCCCGAAAATATAGTTGTATGCTTACGGAGGATAGCAAGTTTCTTCACTGGACAAAGTTCTTTGGTTCCATTCTTTCCATTCAGAGTACAGTTGAGAATCTCGGGTTTTGAAAATAGAACCTTGAAAAGTGTCCAAGCAGCTTTGACAAAGTCTGTGGAAGCCTCGCCAAACGCTTTTTTCCAATCATCGTATGGGATTAAAAAACCATCCTGAAATGCGACAATTATTTTGTGTTTGTTAAGATTACAATTACAGATATTGCCGACTGAAAGTCATAAGTCATAAACAATTTTCTTACAATTAAAATGACCCGGGCATCGGGCAACAGGTATCCTATCAATCCCTCTGGGCTATCTGCATAAAGCATCTGCAATTGTTTCACAACCTCCGTATCCAAGTCTAATTTAGGAATTTTGGCAAGTGGAGCCATGTGTTCTCTTCTGACATCCTCCGAGAGACTTAAACGGTTTTCTCCAGCAGGCGTTGTCGTTTTCTGTGACGCAGATTGAATGGGAGAGTCTTGATTTTGAGCATCGGCAACACTGGACTCGTGAGCACCTAAGAAATTGCAAACAGAGATGAACGGGATAAGCGATACTGAAGTAAATGAAATCGAAATCATGACAATAACAATGAAACCAGCTTACTTGGACTACATATGCTATCCCCATTTCCGCCCGTCTTCGTAATTTTTCGGTTTGCCTGACTCCTTCTCTCTGTAAACACTTTCTTTTCAATCTTCTCCCGTTCCTCATTTGTTGGAAACTGATTATGGGATGGAATATTCGTGTTGAAGGAGTATGGGTCCTGCTTCTTCGTCTTCATCCATGCAGCAGTTCCTCAAAAAGTAAAACAAGAGATATATACATTGTAAAGTTTTTGGACATACGTTTTTGAAACAGTGTTTGCACTGAAATGAGCTACATATCTCAACAACACTGACATAAAATTCAATTATTAATTACTCAAAATTGCCAGCATTTTTATAGCGCTCAACTCAGGCGTCCCCTTCTTCCCATTAAGTGTGCACTGTTGCATTTCCATTTCTGAAAACAGGGCTTCAAACAGTACCTGTACAATAAAACAATGCAAGTGATACAATGAATATAAACTAGAACTGTATTAATTGAAACATAAAAGAAAATTTATGCAAAAGAATTAAAACAAGAAGATTAAATTCAGGGTGAAAATACTAATCCAACCAAACATTGAACCATGTATAATAAAAAAAGTATTTTTACATGAACGATAGCGTCCGCGTTCTCAACTGACCTATGTTCTCAAGATAATCAAATTGTTAGTTATAATTATTAATATCTTAATTTTTAAAATTCTACCTTGGAAGTCTGGATAATATCTTTTTCGTAAAACGCCTTCGCCCACGATCTCTTTGTAATTGGGAGTCCGTCGATTATCTAGAAAAAAACAATATATTGTAATTATTATCAATTTCACATTTCAAACTTATTTTACAATGCATTTTAATGCATTTACAGTTCTAGTTTCAGTTTACCATGGGATATTCCACAAAGAGATCAAACAACGCCTCCTCCACAATCCTCTGAGGATCCGGACAAAAATCCGCACTGCTAACCCCGGAAACCCCTGCCGTCTGTAGCTGGGCTTCCGTCACCTGCTGCAAATTCTTTGATTTCCAATAGTCAGTCAGGAAGTTCAGGATCCTTTCCCTGTCATACGGAATTTCCACCGCTGCACTCGGCTCCGTTTTCACCGGCACTGGAGTAGTTAATGATGCTGAAAACCCTGGCCCTGATTGCGGACCAGCACCACTCGTCGGAATCACCGGCTTTACATCCACCACATCCTCATCCGAAAACCTCTCAACTTTTGGCTGCAACAAAGGCTGATGAATTACATTCATACTCGGGACCGGGACTGTTTTACTCCCACCCCCACCACCACTCTCAGAGGTTATCATCGCCCCACTCCCGCCACCCCTATCTCCACTCACTGAGGTGGTTATCACCGTCAACTGCTCGCTGCTCCCACTCATGGTCACGGAAATGTTGCATTTGGGATAGAAGGCTCCTCCAGGCCCGTTCCCTCCTCCACAGCCACCGGAGGTAGATGCCATTGTGATTGTAGCTGAACTCACCCCTTTGCTTATACTGCACCCCAGGAACCCCTTCGCAGGTGGTGAAATTGTCCGACAACCTCCTCCCCTGTCCCCACCAGAAACTGGATTCTTACTACTGCACAACAGCCGGCTTCTCAAAATCTCGCACTCTACAACAAAGCAAAGATATATTACCAAACCATTACACAAACGCCATTACACACACACACACACACACACACACATTATTACATTACAATTAAAACCTTAATTTAATCATTCTTAATGTTTACTCACCTCCACCACCCCCAACCAATAAAGACGCTGATGATGGATGCTCTCCTTCAGCTGACGCAAATACGGCCTGAAACACTGCAGGATTCACTTCTTCCACTACTGCCGTGGTTGTTGTTGTTGGGGCTGACATGATGATGATCAAAACCAAGTGAGATACCAAAATACCAAGCTATAGTTTGCTTGTGCTATTTTTGCTAAAGATTCCACCACCACCTCCACTGCACTCTGTTCTGTAGATCTGCTGCAGCAGCGAAGTAGCACGTATTACACCTTACACCTACCTATTCTACCTTTTTCACTCATAAATTGTTACTTTTTTACGGATTTCCCAACAGCAGCGTCCTGGACATCATCATATCAAACTTTCCTATATCCAACCAAATTCCTGAAGACAATGAAATGGGAATATGAGAATCAATTTCCTCCACAACATGTTCTTCTTCAGCTCAGCTCCTTTTCAGATCTTTATGAAATCCCCTCCAAACTTTCACTTTCCTCCAATTCACTCCAAGCTCATATCATGAACATATCACAAAAAAACGTGATACACCGCACCCGCACCGGAAACCATGTAAATCCTTCCAAATGCGTAGATTTTTGTCTTTCGCTTCACATTGACTCTTGATAAGACTGCGACGTGGTTTTGGCTTTGCCAATGTAATCGTCAGCGTTTTATATTTTAGACTCATTCCAAATATCCAAATCCAAATTGCCACGAGCTGGAAATGTGGTTTTGGCATTTCCATCCACATTTGCACTCCATCAGATCGGCATCATCCAGTTCTGCTCTACGCAGAAGAGAGCTCTACGCAGCAGTACTTTGTTTGCACATGCATATTTCACATGGACACTTTGTCTCATGAACGCTATTTTATATTTTTTTTCATGTAATTCTTCCATTCAGTTGGAACAACTTGAAACACTTGCCTTCAAATCGCAGTTGTGAAATTGTTGCCGGCACTATTTTTTTATAGATGATATGACTATGACTTTAGTTTAGATGAAGTTGGAATGCTGCTGTTGCACTTCATGGAAGACTACCGACGAAATGTGGGATCATCCAAGAAGACAAAGTTCACTTCAAGAAAATCCAACTCTTCATAATCCAATTCCAAGTTACTTTACAATTAAGTACAACTTACCAAAACTCTTATGCACGCATGGAAGCGCTGCGCAACGCTGATATGAAAGTGAAATGATTCATTTTTTTTCTGGAGATACAAAGAAGAGCTCTCCATCCCCATTCTAGTTTTTCCGTTATATTAGCCAAGTTCAACATACAAAAAGGAGAGTGGAAAGTTGATGTTCATGTTTATCTCAGAATATATCATCATCATCGTCGTCAATAATACATCAATATTCTAGGTATAGTATTATCCTAATCGTGATAAAGGCAAAGGTATTAATGGTGGAAAGGTAAAGGTAACAACAAAACGATATCATATCATATCATATCATGAGGCATATTTATTACCCTCTGCTAAATTTTACCTGGCTAAAGGCTAAATGGGAATAATATGTGTAAGGTGGATATGATATGTAGACGATGAAGCAAGGTTAAATTAGGTATGTTTTGCTATTATGCAATATTACTTTTATACACATTCGTTGAAAATAAGTTTAGACAACTTTACTGGACTCATGAAAAGGTATAAAATAGTATATATCTTCCATTTGAGTTTGCGATGATTACTACTTAAATCTCGTGCCTTGTTTATATACGAGTTTAGAGCTTTTAGCCGACAAATAGTAGCGTGATTTTGACATTACTTCTAGGTATAAAAGTGTTGGCTAATAGGAACGAAGCAGAATGGAATTTATGTGGAAGGAAAAAAGACACATGAATTATGATATTTATGATGAATTGCTGAACGAGCGCATGAATATGAATCCCAAATAAAATGGGAAGGCCGAGGCCAAAGTTATAAGGTGTGAACTGCGAGGCAATGAAATGAGCTCTTCACTGGGTCTGATTGTGAGTTACCTTTCTATTCTCATTTTAAAAGTGACTCAAAAAGGGTTTAGATATTCTCATTGAGATTCATATTCATGATGATATTTAAGCTTGCCGAATGTCCCTTCAAAATAAAAGGTATACCCTTCAACCCTTCGTATAAGTCAAGCCACAGTCCAGAAATGAGCCATGATGGTCAACTCACAAAGAAGATCCCCATATTATCTGTTGATTTCTCTTGGGTTGGAAATTGCAACTGGATAATCGAAGGTTTTTGTTTATATGAAAGAAAACTTTCGTAGGTAAATATATGTTATATGACTGATTTGAGACTTCCCATTCTTATTCATAAATAAATCTTCCAAATTAGGTGTGGGTAGGAATATGCGTCATTTTTTTGATAACTTCTGGGCTTGGGTTTGGTTTGGTCTTCGGTTGGCTCTCACTTTTTGGAATCAGAGATGTAGATACGGAACGGATAGGGATTAGATTGAGCTACACAATCTTTTGCTGAATTTTGGATTGGAACGGCTACGACACGCTGACCGCTCTGACCTTGGCACTGTTTTCATGAAACTAAAATGCAATAAAAGCAAGATATATTATATCTGGCATGGCATATGGCTATATATACATAGGTAAAGAAGTAGGTAGGTATAATATGATTGCCATTCCCAAATCAAACGAGAGAAAAATGCGCACTTGTTTATATCCAGTCAGTATTACCAAAAAAAAACCAAATCCACAAACTTTTATCTTCCTTCCATTATTCTTCAGTTACCTAAATATATTCGCATCATCGTCAATCCAGCCCCCGGTTCACGTGCTGGAAACAGTCCAATTTCATCATTGTTACTAATCCACTTCCAGTCTGTCCATTTCTCCCAACAGAGCAGATTGATTCACTTTGCGTGATGATATGATGATGCACGTAACTTGCCATAGCCATGCATGGCCACCGATACAGAAACAGTCAAGTCAATGTCAAATATACAAACACAAAATAAATGGACCTTTGTTTAAGAACAATAATTTACCCAAAAGGATAAAGAAAGATTTCCTTTAAAATTCGGGCCCTTTCTTTCCTTTCCACTCCCACGATATAAAGCATATTACCGTCCTTGATGGCCTTTAATTTTACTGTAATGGTCTGCAATTAATTAAACATGACATGGGGCAACATAAGCTCGTAAACAAAATCATTTGTAAACTATGAATAATTTCCAAAAAATAAATGACAATCAATCATATTTAAAGTTAATACAACTTTCATATTATTTTTATTTTTACTGCTTTTTATATATTTTTCTCTCCGACTACCATTAACAATTTCGAAGTGCAGCGATTAACTTGAAATCAAAACTATATCTTGAATCGCAACTAAAATCATGTAGATCTACACATAATGGCTATATATATATGATAAGATCGACTACAAACGATATTTCTGGTACGTACGGTACAAATGAACGTTGACATATTACGCATATCATACGATATTTAATTGGTTGGATTAAAGTTGATCGTTCACCGAAAAAAGACATGGATAAATTCACAAAAGTAATAAGGAATGAGATAACAACATTAAAGACAGGAATTATACAGGTATACTCAATGTAATTCGAGACTGTATTAGATAACAAGAGTAAAAAAGTAGAAGAAACACGAACTTTTCTACCAGTTTATTATAAAAGTAATCAAAGCTTACTTACTCCTTCGACAAACAACAACCGCTACAAAAGCTTATTAATTAGTTAATTATAATTCTAGTTAAAGAGTTCAACAGTAAATAACAAGTAAAAAGGTAGAAGTGTACCACAGTAGATTGTAAAATTGTTATAAAAGGTCAAAGTTCATCAGATCAGGTTGAATATATTATGTATAGTATATATTTTAAGTTAACAGTTAGGAGAAAGTGACGTGCTTGACCTGACATGAATTCAATATATTTTATAAGATATATTTTTAAAGAGGATTTAGTCTACGAAGAACTATAATTATTCCATATAGTTCAATTATCATATATATTATATATAGTATTTCGATAATAACTTCGCTAACAAGGAATTAGTAAAATTACTAGTATTAGTAAAATGCATTATATTTACCAGCTACAGTATAACACGTATTATTACATTTTAACGGTTAACGTAAAGCGCTCATCGTCACAGTCTCTCTCATGAATTTTCGACTTTTATAATTCATATTTCAAAGGGAGGAAAATTATTAACATTACTGATCGTGAATATGACGGTTGACATCATTTTTCAGTTTTGCTTTGAATCATGCATTAGCACTTTATACTAGTGTAATTATGTATAGAGCATTAATCACTTAACATATCATTATTTTTTAATTTACAATTTATAAAATAAACCAGCCTTGTCAGGAATTTGCTTAATTTATTTATAACTCAACTATATATTTCTTCTCTCGCCAGTGTCTCAAATTAATCAGCACATATACGGACCACAGTGGTCGCCAGATTTTTACTGCCTAAGTTTGATTGATGATGATGGATACTTTGTAATAAATTACAAACATCATTAAAAAATTAATTAAATGTGAATGAGCTATTTCGCAGTAGGTAGTTTATATATGATTGATTGTGAGTAGGTGCATCATATTGAAGTAAAAGCCATTGCAAATACTCAATACACATTCTTTCTCCATCATTTAAAACTTGAGATTATTTTAGTGCATTAGCGTATTCCAAAAAAACTGCAGGAAATGTGAAAGTGGAGCCCTCGTTAAAGCTCGATTACAAATATGTAATTTTAAATAACAAATATATCTACCATTAATCTTAAATATAATTAGCAACTAAATTTGATCCGTCGGGTACTTGCCCCTGACATCAATTGTCTAACATTGACCATATATACAGGTATACATGAATGTCTCAAAAGTGCAGACGATATAGATAAGTTGTTGCTGTCATTCATTAAAGCTACAAGATTAATGAAGACCATATAAAAATGTAAATATAATACCTGTACAAGTAGGTTCGGCTAAGACTACGTGGTTGATTAGGTACGATATACTGGAGATGCTTAAACGGTAAACATGAGTAGCATTAACAATAACAGCTATTTATAATTGAAGCTGTTAAATAATGCATTTCGATAATCCTGTGCACAATGAATAATAAAGACGCACACGCTTATGAATGCAGTGGCCTATATAGGAATTTGATTTGTATAGTTAAGCAAACATTATCTTTAAGCAATCAAGGCACTTCCCACCTAGCTGGCACAAAATAATATTGATTTCAACCTAAATTAATAATTGATTTAGTTACTGGTAGTATTTTGTATAAAACAAATTTGCGTGTAAAGTTTTCTGCTCGTCTATATATCTATGTTTGTTTTGCTACATCTATACAGTTGATTTGACCTTCTCTATCACATGAAAAAATGTAATGTAATATACAATCAATTCAACGTATTCTTAAAGGTAAAACTATGAGCATTCAATAAATTTATGAATTTCCATCATGCACTCGTAATGTTTATATGAATTTTTAGACTATGTAAGCAATTAATATTTTCCTATTTCATAAGCTTAAAATACGGTTTAAATTAACTTGTCTTAAAACTTATTTTGTTTTTATGGTACTTCTTACTTCACTTCAAGTGAGATTTGTTAATGCAAACGACTGACTTTGTTACGAAACCTCAACCCACCTTTTGCATTTTCATTGGTGGTGGCTCATCATGCTTGTGATTGTTTAGATGGATGAGAGGAGTTCCCACTGGCGCGCTCGAGATTGGGAGCGGTTCCACACTTTGAAAGTAATTCGCAATGATTTCTGAGGACTGGATTAAAGCGATTTTCGGAATACCCTTGTCGTCTCCGCTACTGCTGCAAATGCTGCTAAAGTTTCCAGAACTGTCTCGTCTTTGATGGATAAGATGACGATGATCAGGAGATGGAGTAGAATTTAGCAGGGGTGGTGGTGGGAGCACCGTGATGGATTTCTTAGAAGTGGAATTAACTTTGTTGCTGGACTTGTACGAATTGCCATTACCGGATGAGAGGGATGGGGAAGAAGTTAGTTTGACTGAGTGAGCAGATGTGGTAGATGAAACTGCTGGGGACGAAATTGATGGAGGTAAGGTTGAAGGGGGTAGTAACGGGGTTGACGGCAAATCGCGAATTTTTCTGCTAGTTTGATATCGTCTCTCAACGAATACTTTTTTCTCTATCATCTGTTGCTCATCTCGACTTAGAATTTTCGTTTCTTCTGGACTTCTGTTGAAAGAGTAAGGGTCCTGGCATTTGTTCTTCATCCAAGCGACGATTTCTAGGATTCAAATTAAACAAATTAAAACATGTCTACTTTTATATACTCAAAACAAAACTCACTCAAGTGTTTTACATTTTGCACTGAAACAATGAAAGCTTACTGAAAATGGCATGTCGTTTCTCAGGACACAACTGCCTTGTTCCATTCCTTCCATTTAAAGTACAGTTTTTGATTTCATCTGAGCTGAATAGTGCATTGAAAAGTGTTCCAGCTGCATGAATAATGTCATTTTGTAAGAATGCCTTCGCCCAAATCTCCCGAGGTACTTCATATCCATCCACAACCTGGTACAGAAAAGGAATTAATTAATGCTTTATGATATAATGCCACATACTTACTGTGTGCAGTCATATCATATCGATATGTTATGGTGTCATAAAATGAATGACATGTCTTCACTTACAATATTAGGAAGTCCCTCGACAGACGAAGACACAACAAAATCGGATGAGCCAGACGAAACTCTCGAATTTCTGGCCTGACCTTTGGGAGTGTTTTGTGAGCGACGTCTTGCCCTAGACTTTGTTGGCGTCTTGCCATTCGGTGCCGCTGCTGCCGTCGGAGTGAATAATGACTTCCCGTTTCCTTTGCCAGGACTGGGAAGTAGCTTTGTAGGTGTTGTCATTTCTTTTGACAATGCCGTTAGAGGGGCCAATGTACCGAAAGTGGTCTTATCAACATTGCTCCTTGGTACTTTCACCAACTGGATATTACTCCAGTTCATTGTGGGTGCATTCTTCACTCCCCCTGTGGTCGAAGTCCCCGGTTCAATTTTAACTAGTGGGGTTGTGCTTCCGGTGACCATTGGCAGAGGGATAACAGCCCTGCCATTATGAGCTGGGATGAAAGTAAAAGAAGGTGACGACATGACAGTGGAACCGGGGCGAGCCTCTCCATTTAGTGATGATCCCGCTGCTGTTGCAGGGATCTGGTAAAATATTGTTGAGATCATCGGGGATGATGTTGACGTGATGTGCTGGATGCTGACTGGGGTGTGAGTCATCGAGCTTGAGCTTATCGGTGGGGGTGGTGGGGCCGTGGTTGACACGCAAACAGTGGCCGGTGTGAACTTGATTGTCGACTGCTGATTGTTCGCGTTGAGACCATTGACTGAAGATGATCCCAGCTCCCGCATGAAATTGCTTTGACCAGATGACAAAGAAATCGAAGGACTTATCTGCGGCAGTGCCGTATGAAGTTGATGATTTTGCGTTCTGGACTCATGATCATGCGTTGATAGTGACTCAGCCTTGACAATTACCGACCTGGGTGGCTGTTGTGGAGCATTGATTTGCTGGGGTTGCAAGGGCCTCGCATATGCAAATGTGTCTGGCTGTCTTTTCCTGGAATTTTAAAATTTCAAAAATGCATTGTATTGGATCATGAACACTTCGTTAAATGATTAAAAGGTGTAGGTAGGTAGATTAGATAAAGACGATTCATCATATGAATTCCATAAAGTTCATGAACACACATTTATCATAATATAGATTACAGATATATAGGTAATATGGAATTATCCCCTTACACTGGCGTCCGATACGGTGATTGACTCACAAACGCCTCCCCCAAGCTGAGCAGGGCCCTCACGGCATTGCTCTCCAGCTCATTCAACCGCTCATCCAACTTGATCGGCATTTCGGCGGTTGTGGCTGTGGTTGAGGACGACAAGGATGACCTTCTGCCCAACACACAAAAGGCGGGGGTACTTCCAAGGGCCACGGGACTTTCTGGATTTAGCAAATGAAAAGAAAATCAATCATATAACACAATTAGCTAAATTAAATAAAATTTCAGTAAAATTAGCTATCATCTCCAAACTCCCGAGTTAACCTTTAAAACTCATTTAAATTATTTCCCAAGAAAATTAATAACTCACCTGACTTAATGAACTGTCTCTGCGTTATCATTCTCCCAATTATGAAATATTTTATCTTTAACAAAGTCTTGTTTTAACGCGAACTAATTAACATCCTCACATGAAAAGGTGGACCAAAACTAGGCTCACACAAACCCGAGCTCACAAACAAGCAAGGAAATAGTGGCTTCACTTTTCAGAGTCGACTTCACCTTCACCAAAAATTAGCACGACGCTGCTCCTGTCGAGTTGATGCTGCCATGTACAAGTATCAATACAAAATACAATACAGTTAATACTCACAAACACGTTAGCCTAGCCGCATGCGTATTATGCATTTATGCATAGAGGTTAAAATACAGCAGCGTTGTTAACTAACACTAACGCACTCGTCGATCCCCGCTATCAAGAAACTAGTCAATCCTCTTCTCATCAACTCCTTTCCTTTTCATTTTTCATTTTTCATACATAACTGAATTCAACAGTTAACTCACTTTCCTTAAACGTTAAATGATGTCTATGTGTCTATCTATCCACCTTCATGAAAATTTACGAACATTTTCATGTCCAAATCAGATCTGTGATCATGCAAATCAGAGGGGGTCTTTTAGGGAGGAAGAACGCAACGCTTAAAAAAACTTAAAACGCTTTACTTTAAATTACTCTTGGGCATGGATGGGTAGGCTCTCCTCACCACGTTCTCTCTCACGTTCCTTGTCCTCCTTTTTATCTTTGTCCACTCCAACAACTCGAACTCTCCAAATTCCGCTTTTACTAACACCACCAACTCCGCATTAATACATCGATATCATCATATATCTCATGGATATGTAATACGTATCCTTCCTCACTCTATTCGTGGGTTATCCTTACTGAGCCAGAGAAGTCCAAAACATAACAACAACATCAACTCATCTCATATCAAAAGCGTTGTTCTTGGAGTTGGATGGTTTGTTGTTGGCTAATACATGGATGATGATGGAGTAAAATACTTTTTTCGTACTTCTTCGTATTGTATTTTTTTACTTCTTATGCCCAACTTTGTTCATGTTCGTAATAGGTGGAATCGAATGTGTAATGCTCGAATATGCTTTAAAACATAACAGAGCCGTTCGTTTAACGCGTTGAACATTCACAAGATGCGAATAAGTCCACAAGATACTTTCAGGCTAGGATATTGTGATATGGACTGTAACCGATGTGATATGATCGCGAGTCGAGACCTCCCCTGCGCTTATTAGCTTTAGGTTGTGTTTTTTTTTTACAGGAGTTTTCTGTCCTGTTCGATGATGTCTATTTTGTCGGTATTTGAGGAATATGGCATGAAATGCTAAAGTCTTGTTTTCATGTATGTTCATTTATTGTTCAGTATCATTTCATATCAATGTCTCGGGACTCTCTATTCTCAACATTTCAGCATGAATGCCTATGATTATTATTTGCTTAACTTTAGCTTTTATCTCCTTGTTGAATTGTATATGTCCATTTTGCAAGGAACTGCAATTGCAGTGTAACAGTGCGATACCCAAAAATGCCACTTCTCGGTATTATCTCTCACCCACCGCCACAACAGAACAGCCACTTTATGTGTATTACTTAAAACACGAAAACAACAAGACAAGGGTCGGGCATCCTCAACTTATGATGATAGGGCAAGTGAAGATCATCTTTATTTTTTTATTCATGAATGTTTTTTTTTCTTGCGAAAAAGTCTTTCCTCGTCAAGTCAAGTGGACATGATACGATTATGTACGAGATACTATACAATACGACTACGACACATGGATAGTTTTTGTTTATGATTATCACGATTTTTAGGCGATGTGGTATTCTTTCTGATGAAGAATTTGTTTTTGTTAAAGATGCAAATAAATGTTCTTTTACATATTGACAATATTTTACCTTCAAATAGAGCTATTTTAGGTATGGCATGACATGACTTTCAGGTCCAGATCAGACAACGACGAAACTTTTGGTATCATGTTGAACTTTTCCAGCAGTTACAATACAATAACAGCACATTCAAAACTTTTGAGATAGTTTAAAAAAATTATTCACCCTTCCCAGGGCAGAACAGATTCTAAAAGAAGCTCTGGATATGAAATGAATCCATTAATGGGGATGGCACGGGGGATAAAGTATAATTGGCTTGGAGTAAAAATTCCTCTGTCTTTCATATCATGGCTTATGTCGTGGTGTGATGATGGAACACGGATCGAGATCGAGAATAATATTATGCGTTCTTCTCATTCCGATGATGCATGATGATGTGAAATGTTTAAGATGATGTTATGATGAGATGTAGGGATGAATGATGTGTGTGCGGCAATCGGCAATACATGATACAAGTATCTACTTTTCGGTGCTGCTAATTTCCCATTTGACGCAACTCTTTACTTTTTCTCACATTTAGAAATAAGCACGGGCACAACAAGGGCACCATATAACCCAGCACACCAGACACGAGTATACAAATTATTTTTAAGCCTTTAACAATGCTGCTGATGCTGATGATGCTAATGATAATAGTTAGTGTGATGATGCTGATGTTGGTTCATATCATATCATCGTTACATTATTATATTAAAATCATTTTAATAAAACGCTCCTGATCCGATGATGATGCTCCTCTCATGAACATTTTATGATACATTTTCACTTTTTTGCCCTCCTCAACTGACGGACAAACAAGTCGGAGTCGAGTCGAAGGTGATACGGTAATATAATAGTAATATGGGCTATACAAGTTGTATTCAGGATTTTTACTTTTATATGATTTTGTTTAATCTCCTCATTTACTCTCCTGAGTTGACTGACGTTTTTTAACACTCCAATCCAAGTGGGGCTTGGATTTTGTTGGATATGTCAGGTCCAGGCCAGGCTTGTATAAGTATTTGTATGTGCCATCGTCGGACTCAGGGAGAGAGAGATGATGATACGATATATAAAGTATGATCACGATATATGAGGTAATAATGCAGTAGTTCCGTTCTATCTTCATGTGCTCCTATATGAAAAAAAAATTGTATTATTCCTTCTTGATGGGAGAGGAAAAAGCAGAATAGACACGATGAACGCGAGACGACACGATATTATATTCTCTCACTATATGGCCATGGCTATATCACACTCTCTCTCTCAAAAATAAATATCAAGCACATGAAATGAAGATCCTCCTCTCTTTGATCAAATACATATATCCTGAAATCCTGCCATGATGATCCCTACTGCAGCAATACCATCAACATCAATATCAACATTGCTGCACCACCACCAACTTAACAATAAGAGCCATGTAATATGTAGGTAAAGTTTCGTAAAGTATATCCGATGGCGATATCCTACTAGACCACCACTACTGCACTACTTTTTTTCTATCAATTTCGGCCTATAACAAATATATGCAATGTAAAAGATTGGAGCAAAACATCACATGAACTGAAATGAACAATGTGGAAGGTTTCCTCTCTCTAATATGTATGAATATGAATGGAAGCATCCTTTCATAGATATGAAGTCATGAACGTACATGTAATTTTGGGACGAGCCCATGCCATTTCACCGAGGACGATATGCGATGTGCGATGATGAGAAGGGAGCTACGGAATGAGATGACTAACTTGAATAAGTTCTACTGAACAATTTAGTTTAGACCAGCAATGCAATCTTCTCGCTCTAACGATATATCGGGTGAGGACTGAGGACATGTACTTTAACGAGTTGAACGGTTGGAGGAGTTGTTGGAGTGCATGTGCCTTGTTTCATGTACAAATGCTTCGGCATGTAGAAATGCTTTGCTTGACTTGGGATTTGGGATATGGCTTGTTTATATTCTTTTTCTTAAAAAGTCAGTCAGTAGGTATGATTTTCCCCTTCCTTCTCTATATCCTAACCGTGATCGTGGTGATCCGTAATCCTAGCGCAGCGTAGGATTGAGTTGAACGCAGCGATATGGCTTCATGAAACCATACCACCACCCTCCATGTACGTACATGAACATGAACAGAAACGAGGAGAAACAAAACAGGCATTGGGATTTTTTTATTCAGTTTTTTATGGGAAGACGTTGTTATTCTAAGTAAGTTTGGGTATATGCAATGTTCTCCTCATGTGATGCGATGTTATGTTATTTTATCCTTTATGTATAGCTATTTGGTTATATAAATAATATATTCTTTTTTAAAGTCTATGAAATGAAGTTATATCTGTCTGGGTCTATTAGGACCACAGCACAACAAGGAGAACAAAAAAACGACGAAGGCGAAAGACACTTTTCCTTGTTTTTCTTTTCACCTTTTTATCATTGAGCATTGCACAAGTTTATATAAGTAAAGTAACGAACAGAAATGTTTCACTGTTCACATTACGCAGTTGTTGTTCGAATGGATATTATTATACAAAGCAAAGTATGAATCCTTTAGGATGTGAGAATTTTTACTTGATTTGAGCTTGAGCTTGAGCATTTGCCATCACCGCCACCATTCATATAGAATATAGATTTGATTGCATCATTAAATGAGATGAGAGAATGTCCCTCCCAATATTACAATTGAGACGGTGGATTTTGTTAAGTCAAGTCGGGCTATATGTAATGTAATGTGAATTCCATGTGAATGGACCCACACATAGGTAACAAAATCGGAAGCTGGTCTGGCATAATCTAAAAAATGTAAAGGATGAAGTAAGTTCTGATTGTCAGCTATGCAGTTGTGGAAGTAAAATGAAAATGTAAGTCTTGAAGTAAATGTACAGAAATTGAGCATGAAATGAATGAGCATTGAGCATATACAGAACATGAGAGAAGGAAATCAAGTAAGATTCTTCCCAACTTCCATCCAGCGGATATATATGGATTATATGCTAGTAATAAAAAAAAATGTACCGATATATGGCACAATTGTACAGGAGCCCATCATGCAATTTCTCCACCATAGCTTCCTTTTCCTCAGTATTTGGATACATACTTCCCATTTCCCATTGGAACCGCTTGGAACAGGGATATGGACATGGAGTCCAACGCAGGAGGGAGATGAAAACCAAACCCCGTCGGATTACATTTCGCAATAAGGAATATGGATATGCATGAGCTTGGCTATGTGAAATGATGACTATGACAATTAGGTTTTTTACTTACAAGGACGCTTGCGCATCTCGGCAGCGATACATTTCATATTATATGAATGTATGTAATTTAATGAATGCTTGGAATGATATGAAACATGAACGCTTTTCTACTTTATATAAAGTAATAAATTTAATGCAAGATAGATTGAATTGGAGTGGACAGTGGTCAGCAGAGCAGCGTCCGGGGATTGTGTTTGCGTTACGTTACATGATTTTACGATTATGTATAATGTTGCTCTCCTAAAGTAAAGTTGGCTGGGCTTTATTATTCTCGTTGTAATCCGTTCCGTTCGTTGTTCCTTTTCTTTATTGAGTTGAGTATGTCAGTACAGTCATCGTCAACAGTGAAAATGCTGCTGGTTCTTGTGTACGCCGATACGATGGGGTGGACGAGAATGAGAAGCCAGTTTTTCCATGAATTGACATGAAATGAATAAAAATGTTTGCTTGCTCTTGGGCCTTGGAAAAAGTTAAGGGGAAAATGTAACATGAACAGAACTCCTACTCTATTCATTATTGTGCTCGTGCTCTCATGCCATGATATTCTGCTGCTCACTTCCCTAACATCTACATACATAAATAGGAAAAAACATAAATATAGCCAGAGAGATTGAGATCGACCTATATGAAGTGTGTCCTCCACTCACTCCACTAAAAACGCTTTGGTTTAATAACCTTTTAGTAGCTTCTCTGAAGAGGGTTGGCTTCCTTCTCTCAGGTTCGGTTGTGTGTGTACGGCAGGCCAAACCAAGCAGGATGAGTAGAATAAGTAAGGCATAGGCATAAAATTATTGTTTCCTTTGGAGTTTATATATATGCAAAAGATGAGGTGCCTTTGGTACATTACAGCTTACCACCGCACCGTTTGGCGTTCTCATCATCACCATATTCGATGAATTCATAAGTTATAAGAATTACGAGTTTACTTTAGCTTTAGTTTAGCCTGGTAGGTGGTTGGTAGATAGGATTTGGGATTGAATTGAAGTAGGTAGGTCACTTTCACTATTCATTTCATTTTGGGACTGATTCATTCTGCTCGTGTAACGACAAGACAACCAAGCTACATTGTGGATATCTCTCACTCTCAAAGTCTCAAGGCGAGTAATGATATACATAGATGAAGTTGGTCTAGCTCTAGCATACATGGCATGGCTTGGCCAGGTTTATAAAATGTTCCTTTATCAATTATCATATCAATCTTGAATTCTCCTTTTTCTTCGTATCCGTGTCACTGTAAACCAAACCAAAGTCAACTCGCACCGGCTAAGAGGAAAGATGACAAATTATATTTTTTATTTTATGACGTGACATGGTAATGTAATCTGTAGATGAGGTATTTGACTATGATTATTTCATGTTCAATGAGATGAAATGCCCTTTTTAAATGGGAAAATCATTTTCATGACGTGGCTGGCTGAGTTTCCCTTCTTAAAGATTGACGATCGGTCAACATAATATCGAAGAAATCGATAAGATATAATCATAATGGTAGTGACGATGGTCATTATGATTAGGTCCACTTGTTGCTTTTTATTGTCAACTTGTCTTGATGTGATGCTAATGTTGATATTGATGATATAATTGTTTGTTGTCTAAAAATGATTCCATATCCGGTATGGTAGATACAAGAGAGATATAATTGAACAAATTAAAGTGTGGATTGGAACCAGCTAATAATTGGACTTCTGATTAATTTTGCTCAACAAAGGAAATCAACAAAAATCATATTTATTTCTTCGATATTTTTAACAAGTTTATGTTTAAAACGTAATACAAGTTAAATATTACGTCCATCGCATCGCAGCCATAAAAGTGAATGCGAAAAGGATAGTACTTACAAACACATAGCAAACACATACATTTTTGATTTTGAATGTTCTGAATTTCGCAAAAGTGTTCTCTCACTATCGCTGATTACTTCATTTTATAAACATCCCAGGCATATCATCAGCATTTCATTTTCTCTCGTAAGTTTCCTTCTTCTTTGTCCAAATTGCCCTCTCTAAAATCTACCCAAGCTGGCTACACTAAAATCATTATTTGACAACAAAAGCCATGATTACATATCATATTATTTGAGTTAGCAACAAGCTCACCACCACATACGTCAGTTAATACGCGAAAAAAAATCAGACTTGGCTTTTACGGTCTTTACAAGACAATACAAGCAAGCTACCAATAAGGTTAAAAGGATTTCTAGATCTATGATGACATAACAAGATCCTGACGAGTATGAAATGAAATAGCCAAAACAGCCAGATAGATGCATTTTTATTCCAGAGAACCACGCACACGCTCATCATGATTCAGAACGAACAGAACAGGTATGAAATCTGTGAAAGGTTGACCGGTGTGATGGATGTTTGGCGTTTCAACACACGAACCAACAACGATCATATATTATTGCGTTGCATATTTCCCATCGGAATGGATTTTTATTGTTGTTCCACTGCTCCACTGTCCATGTTCATAATAATTTAACTCTTTTCAGAAATATCCCATTCCTTATTTGCAGGAGAGAGAAATGATAGTGGAAACAATAGTACAGCAAGTCCAACTGGCTTACTTTTACCAGTTTTACCAGGACCGCACCATCATCACCGGATCATGAATAATAATCTGCCCATCATTCCATTGCATTGCAATTTGCAATGTATTGGAGGGCTTATGTATGATTATGATGATAATGATCAGGCATTATAGCTATATTTATCAGATCAGATTGCAAAAAATTCGCATCCCATATTAAAGTATCATATAACCCACCTACCTACAAGGAGTATTATTTTGCTTTGCTGTATTAAACATGGCACGACATACTGATGGCATACAAAAAGTTTAGGTACAAAATGAACGCTTTTTCATTCTCGTCCAAAATCTACAACTCATCATCCTGGCGATGAGTGAGAATGATGCGCTTTGGCTTTGCATTCGATTTTTATTATTGTACAGGAATATTTGAAAGACAAACAACAGCGTTATAATTTCATTGTTCAATATTCCCAAATGTATATGGCATATGTGTAACTTATACATATAATGAGATGAACTTTACATGTAAAAGTGTGAAAGTGATCACGATGATGCCATGATCATCGCAAAAGTCAAAATGCCATCATCATATACATAGCCGGTTATTCTATGCTTGTGATTCTGTGAATTAATACAAAACTTGCCATTAAAAACTCAAAAGTTTTGAGTCAAAATCATTTTGCTTAACAGGAATTTCCTAAACGTACCGCGATCAATTTATATATGTATGATCTCGATCTGCATATGACGAGGAAAGACAAGACTTGGCTTAAAACTGATGAAGACCAAGAACCCAATTGTTAAATGTGTATATATGTCTCCTTTGTCGTATCGTATTCATAATATTCAATTCGTCGTATTATACATTTTTTTCTTCATTTTGGCTCCGCTCTGCTCTGTACCTCCTCTGTTGTTCATCGTCCCTGCATAATATTGCACATATTATTATATTACATCTGCCCTGTAATGGGACTCCCATGATGGGAGTTGTGAGTAAACAGGAGCGTCAACGTCAACAGTTATATCCGAAGTTCACCAGCGCAGCGGCTCATCACCGTGTAGGTTCATAACAATCTCATTGATCATTATATCATATACCGTATAGAACGGATATTAAATGATAAAGTGATATACATATAATTTATATGTATATCACTTTATCATTTAATATCCGTTCTATACGGTCATCATTCCTGTTTACTGTATTATTGTCTCACATGTAGAAAATGTGGACATGTGCACTGCCTGCACATACATAAGTATCCACATGAAATGAAAGCTCACCAAAAACCCATTCCATTATATAAACCCCTTCTTATCCAAATACAACTTAACTTTAGCTTTGTAAGAACTAATATGCTCATAATTTGGCTGATGTGGTACTGGTTTGGGTCTTGTACTTTCAGTAACTTGTTAAAGCCATGTCATTTGACCTCAGAACATAACAACCACTTCGTTCCTTTGGTCGTCCTTTATTTCAAAAGGGGATATACAGTGGATCAACTTATATGCTCTTCGTTCATGAGTATCTACATCGTAATTGAAAGAGGAAAGGAAGAACGCAATATTCTCATCCTCGTACCTAATTGTGTGCCTAATCAAGTCAAATATAAGTCAATTGGGGACTATAGCAGAAAGAAGGAGAAGAGGGATGAAGTATGAACTGAACCGGGACGCAACAATATTGCTGAAATTACAAGTATGCTTCCTTTCCTTTCCATCGTCATTTCTATATCCATCCGTTTCTTTATCATTAATCTCGACAACACCAAGTGAAGTTAGAGCCAAATACATGCACAGAAACAACCAACTTACCAAACCAAAAACCAACTATATTTTCTCTCAATTGCAATTGATTTGCGTGATGTTGATTACTCTTCCCCCATTAAGTAAAGCAGAAGTAGTAACACACCTGGCTATTTAACTTAAACTTAAATATTGCCAACGATGTATATTGTGTAGCATAGTTGTTAGCTTAGGTAGCTTGAATCTCGATATATCTGTGTCTAGTCTGCAGAAGTAAGGGAAATCATTGTCATCAATTCACCATTATTCATTTCTCATCATAAAATCCGATCGTAATTCGTAATCGTAAACCTTTATATTTAACAACTTTCAGCAAAAAAATATACGATACGAGAGAAATAAGGACATTCAAACTAAATACCATGCAAAATAAACTGCATTCATGTATGCGGCAGAGCAGAAAAAGGCTGAAAGAAAAATGCTAAATAATTAAAAATTTAAATTGCAAGTAAATTTGGGTACGTAGCAGTGTCTCTTGCACCGCATGCATTGTATACAAATACAGACGGAGAGATGGATATATCCTGAATCTGTCAATTTTTGCCACTTGTTTGAATATGACATGAAATGTAATGGATGTAAACTTTTATCTGGCTTATATATTTTTATACATGAGCAATGTATCAAATCCAACCAAGCTAGCTAATATCGAGTCAGCACAAAAATACTTGAGATAAGTCGCTTCTTATTTATTATAAATAAATAAATATAGGTAATTATATTGAATTGAATAAAAAATTAATGAATGAGCATGGCTATGGCTATGGCTATGGCATGGCTGCTGGTTCGATGACTTCGAAGTTGGTTAAGGTTCACTTGGCGTAGAAGGAGAGGGAGATAAAGTGCAAATAAAAAAATGAAGACTTCACTGATGAGATAGTCATTTAGTAATTGTCAATTGTACCCTTTATGCCATGCATGATTATCATTATTAGGCCCAAAAGTTGAATGCTCCTTTTTGGAATTTTTTATTGCTGCTTTCGAAGTAAAAAAATGCTTTTAATGCTCTTTTTCAAGGCCTATCCTGCACATGTTGACGTTGCCTATCCTGCCAATGCTTTTGGCCCAACCCTGTAAGGTCCTTTGAAAAGTGCTTTATTTTACTGGGATTATTTTAGTACAGTTTATTACGGAGCTGAAAGCGTAGTACTGAATTCGCTCAAGTGTCTTTCTGTGAACACGATTTCAATTAAACTGCATATAATTCAAAAATTGTTTTTACAGTAGATGGCCAAATATGACTTTTTATGTATAGAATTTGCTCAATTATTGAAAATATGCCATATATGCTCAAAAAAAATTTTTTATTGCCTTCTGATATTTTTCAATGCTTTTATTGCTTTTATTGCTTTTATTGCTCTTATTGCTCTTTTCAAAATTTAAAAATTACATATTTGAAATCGTCGTTCGTCCCTTGTCACAATGGACCCGGCTCTAACCTATCTAAAATGATGAATAAATTCAAATGCTTTTATTGCCGATTTAGGGCCTTAGTAATCATATAGCCACCTTGCACTAATGTTTTATTATTGGGACGAAAAACATGTTGGGATTGTAAATGAGGGAGAAGGAGAAAAAAATGTTAATCAGTATCAGATCAACATTTTTGTGAATAATGAAGAAGATGAACATGAACATGTCAAGAAATTATACTGCTTCGACGGGTGCATCCATGAATTGATATTTCTGATTGTTAAGGTTCGCGAATAAAGATCGCGGTGCTGACTTGGAACTTATTACGAGGTGAAGATGACACCAAAGTTGACCACTTTTGCACCTGCATCATTTTATTTGAGGCTGATGATGCGTGTGTGTGGTACCAACAAATTCTTCAAGACAATTGATGAAATAATGAGACTTTTTAACATGTGCGGGTGAACGCATTAACAGCAATTTATATGTCGCTTTGATGGCTGATTGCATGGCGTAAGGTAAAGGTGACAGGTTATTAGAATGACTTTGTTTAAATGAGAAAATGAGAAAATTGGCTGTTTGGCAATTGGCAATAATGGACTTGGATTGATTGTGGTCATACATAATTGGATTAGTACAAAGTGTAGCAGGATTGTGACAACACAGTTATTGAAACGTGGAAATGGAAATGGAAATTATTCACCGTTTGCTTTCAAGGTGGATGACAAATTTTTCCAAACTTCATCAATTTAATGAAGTTGATTCAATCAGTCTCCGTGTAAATTGAGGATTGGAGAAAATTGCTAGTTTATATATGCAATTTGGCAATTTTGGAAATTCAAATGCATAATAAATAGGAAACAAAATTGAAATGATATAAAAATGGCTGCTCTGTACTTTGCTAATCGTAAGAAAGATGAAAAAAATGCTTCGATTATATACAAATGCAATCAATGCAAAATTGCATTGGTAAATTTGCATACAAGGAATATGCACTACACAATTCACGTACTCAATAAAAAAGTAAATGTAACAAAGATCTTTTCATTTTTTTCCTATTACAACTTAATCTGTAACCAATTTTTTTACAATCAGTTACCAATTTACATATAAATACTGGGAAATCCTCAGACATCCAAATAATTGATTTTAAATAGATTTAATTTCATTGCAAAAGTTAATTTAATTAAAAGCACAAGGTCTGATTGACTCGTGTAATCGGAATCATTATGATTGATACATCCGTCTCTTTCGCGTCCGTACTTGATTATTGATTAAATTATTCAAATAGGCATTTAAACAATTTTCTCTCAAAGTAAAAAAAAATAACATGGCTACACATTATCCATTTTTCCTTATTTCCATAATTAACTTAATTATGACCATATGTGTTAAATTCAATTACGTGATCACTATATTTATGAAAATGAAGCGCAAAACTAAGGTGAAGTAAAATGTAAATTATTTTTCGACGAACAATTCCCCTATTACCTATTTAGTATTCTCATTTTTGGGAGAAAAAACCTGCCGAACCCTTTATCCTCCATTCATCAGCAGGATAATTGTACTTGCACCTTGCAGTTTTGCCATAAACTATATTAAGCACATGCAACGACGAAATGTGCGTGAAAAATAAATTCTGAACCGTTGACATGCACCTTTAAAAAAAGTGGCGTAAATTGTAATGCACTTTCAATTTGCAATCCCAATCTAATACATAAATACTTCCAAGAAAGGGAAGAAGGGAACTAAATTTAAATGAGGTAATCTTTATTTTAAAATATAAAAAATCTTGCAAACCCTGAAAGTTGTCTGTGCCCTTGAAGGAAATAAATAGCTTGAAACGGATGGTACATAGAGCGCTGCAGTG
>JAQIXQ010000439.1:0-29925 GCA_034700485.1 Pseudosinella alba
AGATTTGGTCGGAGAAAGAACACTTTTTTCCGTCAAAATCTGATCTTCACTCATCTAACTTACCTTATATATCTATTGTGAAAAGCATTTAATATTTTAATATGACAGCAAACCAGAAATCGTTCTAATAAAATTTTATTATTGACATTTCGCACAAAGCACACCACTTAAGCTTTGGTACAAATACGAATAAAAATCCCCGTTTTAATTTGAATAAAATGCTGGCACATGGCGCTCTGTTTAAGAGCCCATTCATTTCACATTTCACTCGCTGAGATTAGTTTTGGCACAATGACATATTGAAGCTATAATTTGTTCTGTCAATCCTTCTATTTGCTTTAATGCAGTTTTTGTGCAAGGCAATTATTGCTCGCTTAACACGAATCATGAACGAATGGAGGCAGGCACTAGGCAGAATGTGCTCATCTTTGTTTACAAATACGAGTTTCACAGTAAACTATAAACCTATTAAGCACTGTTGTGTTTAGCTAATTTTGGCAGATATGACATGTTCTTTTCCCCGTTGTTTATGCTAGCTTTAGCTTTTACTACGTATATTGGCATCGTCATCCATTACATCATGTTCATGTTCATGATTCAGTCTAAAACAACCTGAAATAGATGCCTAAAGTTCGCAGGAGACAAACCAAGCCAAACCTACAAAACAAATAAACTAAAAACTGTTGCAAGCTGCAAAATGCAGTATGGCTTTAGTTAAATAAAAAACACATAATTTACTGGATCATCCTGGGTGCGTAAGCATTAAGCATGTTAAGAATAGAAAAAAATAGAATTGGTTAAAATTGGGCTTTTACTCCCGTTATATATGAGATTTTTTAGACTCTTGAATGAAGATGGTTTGAATTTGGATGTGGCTGTATTTTTAGGCGAATTAATTCCAGTTGTTCATCCTTATAACATCAATCATCCAATTAGATTAAATAAGGAATGACTTTTACATTGCATTCTATATGGGGAAGGAAAATGCATGATAAAAATAAAAATGTTTTACTATAATGGCCCATTTGCTACTTTTGAAGAGTGTTTATTAATCCGATTGAAAGTGAAGTGATGTGAAGCATTATATTATCATTATTATCATGAATTGTATGAACCTTCACGATCTTTACAACAGCTCAAGCCCCTCAGAAGTAGTACTTAATGTCTATT
Organism: Pseudosinella alba; assembly: GCA_034700485.1. NCBI lineage: Eukaryota > Metazoa > Arthropoda > Collembola > Entomobryomorpha > Entomobryidae > Pseudosinella > Pseudosinella alba. The sequence goes on from JAQIXQ010000439.1 coordinate 1,171, forward strand.
AATGCAATCTTGAAAGGGCGTTGCAAGTCCTTAAAAGGCATGTTTCAATTTATTAGAGGAATTACGGAGCAGACAGGCAGACATAATATTTTCAGAGGAAAATAAAACGTCAATCTTAATTCGGCCTGTGTGACTTGAATACAAAACTGAAAGTAATTTTATTTAAACTGTGGGGATATTTTTATGGGCATTATTGGTTTAGTGAATTAATATAATCAACAATCATCATCATCGTAAAAATATGTATTAAAATGGAATATGGGATGCTTCATTCGATGATGATTTTTATCATCACGACGATATTGATTCAGAATGAAGAACATTCAATGCAATAGGCTAAAAGTCCCTTCGTCTCCTCATCTCATATTTTCATATTTCCATTTTTAGTAGGGAGGGTGAGTTGGTGGTGACTGTATCAATTACCTTAATTAAAGGCGTTACCTTAGTCAAACAACGATCAGGATCGGGCGTCGATGTAACATGATCGGAAATTGTAATGTGTAGAGCGTTGCGCTTAACTGCGGTTGGAACATAATGCCAGACAAGAAGGTGGGAGAGGTATAGAGTTACCTACTATATGCCGATATTCATTAAGTGCCAGACCAAATCCGAGAATGCCGATTGCCGAAGTGAATTTGAGAATATCAGTCATTCATTTGCATGTGCCTTGATGCTGACGATGATGATCAAATATCAAATATCACAGACAGCATTCTGCGTTTGTTTGGTAAATTCTCTTTGGTATTGCTAAATATTTCGTGGTATAATTTATGGGATTCTTTATGAATGAATACTGATTAACCGCTATAATCAGTTTTTATATCATGATTTCATAGTCATGATTAGGGCAGGTAAATACATACATAACCTTTTACTTCTCTCATCTTGTACCTGTCCAAGGTGCTTAATTATCGATGACGTCCTCCTACGTTTTCTGCATTTTGTTGTTTTTTGTTTAAATAATTTACGAAGAGGAAGTGTTCAAGTTGACTCTATTATTCCTTTATATGCAAATTGAGCAATGATGATAGGCAAGAAGATGGCAAATAGAAAAAACTATGAACTACGGACAAGCAGACTTGTACCGTTGCATTGATTGTGAGGTGCAAAATTATTGGTTTGGTTTAGTTTACAATTTCCATACGTATTACGAATTACGTACGATATACGACCAAGCATAAACAATTCATCTAAAACTCCGCAACTCTGCTATGGACATGGAGAGAGCATGTGTTCAAATGTTTGGACATGAACCATTTAATTCGATCTGTATCTTCCTCAGTAAATGAAGATAGGCTTTTACAAGAAAAAAATATGCCGAGTGATGATGATGATGATGCCTATGATGAGGTGACTGATAATGATAATGATAAGTTTACATAAATATATACATTTTTTTTTGCTAACCTGTGTAAACGAGGAATGGACAAAAAATTGTGGGCTTTTATGGTGATCGGTCACTGTACTTTTATCACAAGCCGATGAAATGATGTCTGACAGTCTGACTCACCCTGACCATTTCCCTACTGATGATGCCTTCACAATGCTCACAATATTAGCTTCTCTGTTGATGATTATGACGATGAGGGTGACTAAAGGTGTGCTATTTCTTACAACAACATTGGACATTTTACAAGAACGGTTATGCAAAGGTTTCTGAACTAACTGAGGGAAGGTTTGGCTTGGCTTCCCTTCCCACCTCCGTGAATAAATCTTAAATTTTTGTTAATCATTTTACCCATAAATTATGAACTGCAAAACTGCAAACAAGCATAACAAATCGTAAAAAAAAATGAATATTGTTCAAGTTGATTTTGCGTCTTAGATTGGCGGAGGTTTCGTGTTAATAAAGGCAAAGTTTACATCGGCATTTCTTCAAACTTCTCCCAGTCTATGTAAGCGTATGTGTATATAAGATGAGATGAGGTTGTCGGCCTGTCTGAGAATGATACAGGGAAATGGAGATTTTTATTATTTGAATAAACAATTTACGCAATATGTCGGGATAATCAACTCAAATAAATGCAAACTGTGAAAGAAACTAGATGGGATCATGCACGCAGAAAATCATGGAAAGAGACCGTTAAAAACGCTGGTGTATTTAAACAAAGTTGAGTTGTTGAGTATGAGGGTTGTTCGTAGTTATGATTGTTAGTTGCAAAATACAATTCATATTTCAGCAAACTGTAATTGCATATTGCATGGTTGATGGAACAATTTATGACCAGTAAATACATACTTATTCAACCTCTTAATATTTCATTTCATTTCTAAAAATTTTATTATCACGATCATAACTCTATCCTTAATAACTGACGTGTGGGCTCCATGAATGTCTTTCTTCACAAATGAAGAATATGAGCAGAGATTGTTGTCAGACATGGCAAAAGCTTGCCATTTTTTTGTCGTTCAGTTTCTTTCACCAGTAATAGGGGCGTCTTTGGGCTTAATAAGTTTGGTAAACTACCTACATCTTTGCGAGGGAACCGGTATTGCAAGCAATGTGATTTTTTTGCGATTTATTTTATGACTGTTCATTTCACAACAACCAAGGCCATATACTTTTGACAAAATCATACATACATGTATACAAGCCGGGAGATTAGATAAAGAAGCTAGATAATTAAGTTTTGTATGCACGAAACACAAGTACGCATATACATTTGCTACATATCCGCAAATTCGAATAAAGCGACAATAGTGAGTGAGTACCTAACCAGATCCGAAAGAATTTATAATTGGAAATGGTGGCGAAAAACCAGATTGTTCGCAAAATGACTATTCATCTACTTAAGCTATTGATTGTAAGTACTCGACAATTCCGCAGACTGACTCACTGAATAAGTCGTTACTCATTTTTAATTGTGTACTTAAAATCGTAAAATGTGTGTGGTTTTTGGTTGGTCGAGGAGCCGATCGTTCCCGTGCGTGTCCCACTGGTGGTCAGAATTCTACAGATTATGCATAGGAAGAATTCTCCCTTCCTCTTTTATTGACGAATTGAGGCAGTCGAGGTAAGCTGCACATAAGAATTGTAACTAGGTTCATGATTTGTTTAGGAAGTACCAGAATCCCTTCCAAGTATGCATGATGTCACCTCATCTCATCTCATTCTCCGATTTAATTGCAAAGACAGTTTAAAAGCTCCAGAAGCGGACTCCACAAGAAGATTTATTTTATACCTAGCCATAATTTTGTGGAGGTCAATAATCATTTTTACCACAAAGCCTCAAACTCAAACTCAAAGCATATTCTATTCCCATTCGCATGTTGTTTTGAATCATCATCTTCACCATCCTTCACCAATAAAAACCCAGGTTCATTTGCTGTCGCCATCAATCTACCTTTTACCCCGCTATCAGTTTCACTTGATATGACCTGTCGTCATCTTCTTGGCTCCACACATTATTGCTTTTGAGGGAAGAATGATGACTGGAAGACCAAAAAAGAAGATAGCACATGAGTATATTTATTAAAAAGAGTGGAATGGACTGGTATAGTGTGGGCTGTCATCCTTGTTGGTTGGGTTGTGCAAGCAAAAGTTGGATTGAGATGGAGAAGTCCCAAGACCCAAGAAGATGTATAATTTTTGTGGCATCAGGGGTATGGCACGGCGCTTGTAGTTGATGTTGACACCACAGCGTCATCATCATAAACCAAACCACATAATCATCTCATAATGAATGAACACAACACCAAAGTGAGCCCAGCTATATGTAAGTGCGGTGACTGGCTTGTTTGTTTGCAAGCAGACAAACCAACAAGCTGACCATTAAAACCATGAACCAAGCCAAGCATTATTAGCTTTTGTGTAGGTACTTTTACTAGTTTTATTCCATGAATGGCCCATTGTTTGAAGTTGTTTGGGAGCCTGACATGATGATGAATATTATGTCGCATCTTTCGAGAACAATATGCTGACAATGAGAGTTCATATTCCATTTCATGGGATAGTTATGTAAAGGGGAGGATGTATTCATGTTCAAGATGACTAATAATGTTCCACTCTCCGCTGTAAACCCAACAAATGTTTTATGGACTTACGAAAGGGATGAATGGGAAGTGACAAATTAAGACCCATCCACGGAGAGAGGACAACAGTATTAAGAGTAAATATAGCTCACTCACAAACAAGATAAAAATGAGATGATGGGGATATGGCAGGCAATCTAATTCTATCTTGTATTGACTATATGAATTGAGTTGACATATTAGGCTTAAGCAAAGCAAGAAAATGGCACAAACATACATAAACCTACACACACGCGTGAAGTGAAATGAAGTCAAGTAATAAGTGTTGCAAATAAGATGAGGATGGGAGTTGAAGTCAAAAGAGGAGAGAGCCAGGCCAGTTATTAGGCTACTTAAAGATTTATCTTGGAAGATGACGGGTGGCTTGGCTGGCGACCGAACGCTGGGCCGAATAAGATGTAAGAAAGCCAAAAGCAGTAAACATTTCTTAACTACGAAGGAAGTTATATTATATGAACTAGCGAAACTGCCAAAGAGCGAGTGTCAAATATGTATTAACGTTAAGTATTTACCTTACGTTTTTTTATATCAGCGCAGAATAGAAATATGGCAAGCAAAATGAAGCCTCTTCTGTATTCTGTATCGAGGAGGACTCAAATATTAAAATTAATAAAAGCGTGTCCTCCTCCTCCTGTTTCCTTTTGGCATAATATGCTCTTCTCGGCACACACAATCTTGTCGTGAAATGAAGACTGAAGACTGTTACGATCATTTTTGTCACACTCATCTCGTTGCAAAAGTAAATATGAACTGAGTTGGAGGATATACTGTAATAATAATATTAAAAAATGAGCACCAAACTAAACTGACAAATGTATCATGTATGACGAAGCTGACGATGGAGGAGCAGCACAGCAGCATTAACATGATGGGGGATTCTGTTTACTCTCTTGGAGTTTAATAACGATTTTTTGACATGTATCCCCCACCACCTCCATTACGAATAAAGATCATTGATAAATGATAAAAAAAAAAGTTAGCTGCGCACATAGGTATTAATGTATACCCATGTCATACATGTACCGTATTAATAGCAAATAATAAAATAAGCACATGATATGATATGAGGAGACTTTGAAAATTATCATAACCTGATAAGATAAAAATTTATATAAAAAAGAGATGTGTTATTTGCCAAAGAGTACGGGAAATTACACTGTTGACTGACTAACATGCGTGCTTAGTAATACTAACCTTTATATGCCCTGCGAAAAAAAAAACGGTTCAAGTTGACATTTACGGTGGTTGAGGTTGAAATGAAATGAAATGTCTGATCGGATCTCCCAAAAAACCTTGAACGGAGAGGGTTTGGGGAATGAGAGAAATTATTATTATTTTTTGATTTCATAATAAAAAAAAACGTTATAATCCCCATCCCGTGAGTCTAGCTGATAATAATAAAGATAAGGCTAAAACATACTCGGCTGGGACTAGCGGAGATTAAGATATAGGGACTAATTAGCAAACAAACGGTATTATGTCATATTGATATTGAAGCTCATATTCCAAGCTATATGAGATGCCTCATATCATCATATCATATCAGAATCAAATCATAATCCATAGTTCAAATTATAAAAATCATTCATTCTTTTCTACCCACTTACTAAAAATATGACTTTCATTTCATATCGTTGCTGCTAAAAATACTCTTGAGGAAAATGAATTAGGTTAAACATCTAAATAATATTCCGCATGATCATCATCAATCTTTTACAATTGCATATATTGCATCATTGCATAATGTCCTTCAAAACTATGAGGCTGAAGACAAGTTCTTTACAAGAGAATCATATAGCATGGCCTGGCTTTGACTTGGCATGTTCCTTGGCACAGCTACCTACTTTTTCGTTTCAGTTTCCATTTAACTACATAGCTAATTTTGCAAAAGTACTAATTTTTCTTAATTTATGATTCCTCACAAGTAAAACAAAAATCTACTTTTGTATAGAAATGATTATAATATCTTTAAATGATATAATATCTTTTTTTAACAGGAACAAGGGGACCTGACATAGCTGTCCGGAATATATCATATCATGGATCGCAAAATACCGACCACTCTGTGGAAATCCCAATGTAAGTCCTCAAATATTATTTATACAGTTTCTAAATTTAAGATTTAAAATTGCGCAAAAATTTACTCCGTTTTTATAAGCTCAAAAATAAGTATTTAGCATCATGTGACGTGTTAGAAATTTCAAGATCTCCTGCGACGCCTCCCTGTCCTTCCCCCGACATAACTTCTGGGTCTCCCACGCGCTCTCTCCTTGAGATCCACTTAGGTTTTATAAACGACACTTTTTTATCATTAGGCAGGGATTGTGGCCAAACTGTAAATAAGAAACAGTTTTATATTCATTTAGGCGCATATAGTGCCTACAACTTTCCAATGTACATTGGCTTATATTTATACAATATGGCACGGGCTTATTTTGCTTTTGAGTCAAACACTTTATTCCTCTCCTTCGTGTAAGGACAGGGAAGGTGTTGTTTGAAGTTGTCTACTTGACGCTGACGACATCGTTGTCATGAATCATAAAGTATGAAATTCGCGTGTAGTTTTTCGTCCTGTTGGACTGACTATTCGTATTCGTTTGTGTATATCACAGGATATGTACCAACGACAATGTTTTGGCTTCATTACATAAGAAATTTCCTACAAAGTTTCCTTTTCGCATGCATTTCATTTAGAAGAGTCTACAACTACAACCGTGTCAGATTTGGAATGATCTCGGATTAGTTTTTTTGTTGTAAATTTGCCACACACGGTGTTCATTTCAAGTTATGTATAAAAGCCCTTGATTTCAAACATTTCATGTTATCAAGAATCCACTCGTGTTACGAAATGCAAAATCAAGATGCGAAAAAGTGAATTCAACCAAATATTTTATGCTGGATGATTAACGTACTAAACTAAATTGTTGAAAAGTAAGACATCGCCAGAAAGTGATGTAGTTAATTAATAATTTACCTCAAGTACAAGCCAAATCAAATTCCGCATTCGAAACAGATGAATTGTGCAACAAGTAATAAACTTATTTAGGTAACAAGGTGGGAGCCCATGGGATTTGCCAATGCGCATTAAGATCAGCTATATATTTAACTAGGTAAATATGTAGAATTTAGGCCTGCAGCTCTGCTGGTACACGTTACACTTTGTCAATTTTTAGAAATCGATACGAGTCATGTAGGCGCTGGCTGAAAAGCATTTTTGACAACTTTCCACCTTCCTGGTGAACTTTGCCAAATCTAACAAGGTGTCATCCTTCGAACCAACGTTCTGAAGTGTAAATGTTTACTATTTATTTATGGAGAGGAACGACCTTCGACAGCAATTCGTCTTTCAAAAAACATTTAAGTACTTAGGATTAACGAATACTGATCAAGCAGACAAATAAGTATCCGGGTATTTTGCTAATTAAGCAGGGACATTTAGTCAATATGCCTAGGTTTTTCTGATTTAAAAAAATAGAATGAAAGCTAAAAGTTTTAAGATAGTAGAAATAGAAATGAAAGATTTCGATCAAAACAAACGCGACATGTTCCTTGCTAGGATGGCGCTAGCGATGATGAATCCTTTTGATGCATCCAACTGAAAGTTAAAATGAAAAATCTCTTGCCTCTAATGTTGAATGTTGGTATTTCGACAGCAGCATTATAAACTGGAAAACAGTCAGGGTGATTGTGTAATGGAACTGTCAAAGCTCTGTAGTTTCTACATTTATCATTGAGATTTCTTTCTTGTGTACCTACTTTATCTTTGGAGTATTGGAGCAGATTATATGCATTCCTAATAATTCCTATACCTCCAAGCTTACAATCACCAAGTAAATATATGCCTATATAACAACAAAAACAACGCCAGATTTTTCAACGTTGATATTCATGCTGAGACGAGAATGACTATAAAAACTTACTTTGTAGCCCACCATACCACCACCAGCAATGATGAATTACAACTTTTATTATTTTTATTGCCATCAGAACTTGTTGCATTGCATAATCCAGCATTTGAAATGAGATGTGGAACGGGATATGGATACTTTCTTCAGTAACAATTTTACTTCGCTTATCCACGTGATACATTTCGTTTCACCCCGTCAGATAAAATAACACATTCTTATTCCTATATTCTCTCATTAAGAATTTAAGCCAAAAGAATTTAAGCCCCATGCCATGATACATTTAACTGTATCACTATCAGTTCAAGACAAAATATAACACATTTCATACATAAAATGTTCCGTTTATTTACGACTAATTCCAACCATAAATAATTTCCAAGCAGGGGGAATTGTCAAGAAAGTTTATCGCTGGTGCACGAACATTTTTTTATCAGTTTTTAATTTGAAGTATTTATACCTATGCATGGGTAAGTAAAGTAGAAAGTAGATCTGTGACGATGAGCGTCGCCTCATCGAATTGGATGGATTTACACTTACACTTGGCAATATTCAATGAATTCTGCTGGGTTAGATAAATAGCAATAATTAATGAGTACACGCATGTTGTAGGTGTTGTTTGGCTTGGATAATCAAACTTGCGTGTTTCGCTTTCGTATGAAATCAAATTGTAATGGTGATGGGAGTAGGTGTATGGATGCGTGCGTGATTTTATATGACAAAGAATTAAACACTTTCGGATGCTGGTTGTTTGTACTGCGTACCTTCATTTTGCCAGTCTTGCCTGTTGTCTGTAGGAATTCAAGCTGACAAGTGTGCCATATGTAGTTAAATAATTATTCTTTATCATATCGTCATTATCATCATAACTCATTCAGGTCGGTCGGTCTATAAACCATTCGTAGCTCGAGTTCACTACATAATATTACGCATGTATTGGATCATTGTAGAGATTGTAAGAATATTATATTATGTTGATATAAGAGAATCAATTGGATCGGAGGAATGCTAACGAGAACGAGAGGAGGACAAGACAACCAGGCACAACAAATAATGCTGATTATGATTATCATTACCACGAGGGTCGTAAATACCAACTGAACCTTTTTGGTTTTAATTTTTGGGTTCAGCAGTTCATTCACAGCATGCTGTCATATTTATTACCTCTCTGTCTGCTGAGTACGCGCATACTTACAATTTTGTCTGACTGAATTAAATAATAATGACATACTAATATTAATAAATGCTAATCGAAATGAACATAAGAAGAAAAGAGGCATAATCATAGTTATAGTTGGAGCAGTAATATTAATCTAAACTTATTCTCGATTGAATGTAGCTGACAGTTTAAATTTATGCTTTGGAATATGGCACTGGCCTACCTAAAGTAATTTACGAATTGAATTTCATGGAAGCCTCCTTGTTTCTCGTAATTTAATAATTTCAGGAGGATTGAATATTGATTGAATTGCAACTATTGCAAGTGAAAGCCAATCTAAATAGGACGTGACTTAACTACGTTTATTTAATCAAATAATTTGGTAAATAAATATTTGTTTGTATGTATAGGACATGGATGAATCATTCATGAATTTCATGATTCATGACCCAGTTCACTATGTCATGTTTGTGCAACCACGTCAATCATCCCACGTCTTGGGTTAGAAATCCAAATCCAGTTTAGCTTCTGTCATTTGCATCGTTCATCGTTCTTCGGGGACGGAGGAGGAGGAATGGAATTGGACACAAGAACTTCCTTCAATATAGTTTTAACTGATAGCATCTTTATCGCTCCTTGTAATAATGTTTTCATTTCTCTGGGATTACCACTCGATTAGATACAGATTAAGTTTATTTTGGCAGGGGAAAGTTGTATAAACTAGAAGAGAGTGGCCTAGGATGACTTTCATGTTTGATGACAGAGTAGCCAAGTATTTATGCTTAAAAATATATAAGATTTGTCAATTCAAGATGAGATCCGAGGAGGCTGAAATCAAAATTATCTTAATTTTTCATAGCACATAAAAAATAAAGTTTTGCGAAAATTACGTCACAGAAAGTTGAGATGATGAGAACAACAAAATGTTCGGTAGAATAAGTTGATGTTTCCTATAAAAATAGGTTTTAGCAGGAAGGAATGAAAGCTTGGTTAGGTACAAATATTTCTAAATGTCAAAACTGTCGAGTTTATCCCAAGCACGTTTAGTTTTTCTATCGCTCAAGTAAACAGCAGTTACATTACGACTTACTTATGATAAGTGATATTTGAGGGGCAAAATGATATAGAACATCGGGTCTGTGACCTGTCAAAATTTGCCATTTGATATTAATCTTTTTTGCACCTAAGCCATCGATGAGGAACAAGCATAAATCTAAAAATATCCATCCATACACCGGAAAAGAAAGTAAAACAGTTAAAACACCTATGACTGAACTGGGTACAGACAAGAGAGAAGATCAAGGAAGTGAAATGGTTTGTTCACATCAATTTGGTAGCTCACAAAAATCCTAATCATAACGGAAAAAATCCTTCACTCAATCTCAATTCTCAATACGCATTTGTGCATTTGGCTGACATGAGTATGGCTATTAGAGAAACTGACTGGGCGATACATTGGTGGAAATTGAAGTTGGAATTGGAAATGAGAAGGGAAGTAAACCGACCGACCAAGCATAATATTTGGATATATATTGCCCATCAATTTTTTTATTATTGAAAGTACAAACTGCGGGAGTAACAGCCGAATGACTTGTAACGCAATAAAATGGCTTTGTTGAGACTCGACTGAATAATGGCCCGTTGTAAAAATTCAATCATTTAAAAAACATAATTTTTGCGTATACTACTTTCACGACTGTAGGACATGCGTATTATAGTTTGAAATTGAAATTGATATGAGATGAGCAAGAACCCACCAAGCATGCAAAACTTTATCATATGCCAATAGATACTTTTATTACCTGAGGACTAATAAAATCAGGTAGACACATTTCTCTTTTAAAGTAGAGCAAATTCTAAAGTCTAATGCTCGCGGATTTTTACTGATGTACATATGTAACATGTATACAATTGAATTTATATAACCCTGAGGAGGTTTAGTTTAAGATGGTTGCAGAAAACAATAGAAGATTTGTTCTTCATATTCATGATCTGATGATGATAATTCTAGTTTTCATGATGTTTAGCTCGTTAAAGAAAACATATTTACTTTTGAAAGAAGGTTCGCTGACATAACCATAATATACCAAGTAGAGAAAATGCTGATTGTGAGCTTCTTGCAGAATCTCGCAGAAGAAAAATAAACGTCTCATTCTTTACAACTTTTTTTTTATATTTTGCTATATCCTGCAACTCCTCTCGTCTGAAGCTCTGCTGGAAGGCAAAAGAATGAAGATGCGAATGAGATGATATTCGTTCGTAGCTAATTTACATTCAGCAAAAGCTCAAAGTTCAGCCGCTTCTTCGAGATATGAAGTACAACGAAACGAAGAAGCAAAAGGAAAAATATACGGCTTGGAGCAAATTACTGTCAGGGAAGTGCAAGAGAGTCATTTAGCATTTTACTGATTTTTGCTATTTATCTTTTTGGGGAGAAGGAGTCATATAGTTATAGCCAAATTATATGTAAAGTATAGAATTATGGAATAACGGATGTTGAAAATTTCAACTTGAAATTCATACGCATTCAAAACGGAACATTATTCAATTTGGAGTTTTTATGAAGACAACAACAGTTTACAGCATTTTGAGTTGGTTGCTTGTTGATAGAATGAGAATTGTATTATATTTCCCTGTCACATACGCAGAGATACAAGTGATACAAGGAAGATTAAGGAGAGACATGACAGTAACATCATATAAAAATCTACTCATGTCTCAGTCCCATGTACATAAATGCAAACTCGATGTTATTATTACATCATATCATAACTACTAATCTGAGGAGAGACACAAAGAACTTATACATGTCCACTTTGGTGTAATAAAGATAATTTTCGAGCAACAGCAAAGACTAAATAAACCTTGAGGAATTTTCTACTAAATTTAAGTATCTGCAAGGGAAGGAGATTCGCAAAAAAAAAGTATAAAATTGTGACGAAAAGGTCATTTCAACAACATTGATGTTGGTTATGTAAGTAGTAAGTGTAGACATAGACGTAAGGCAAGGTCTAACTGGTTGAGTCAATATTTCAGCAAAATTATCGTCGAATGTGGCTGTAGCTGTGGCACACGTTTTCGAAAAATATATATTTATTGGGCTTATTTATGATATGCAGACATCGGTAAATGCATATATCGAGGGAAGTAATATGCCTGTTCTTTCCTTATAAATATGTATTATATCGATTTGCGTGCAATTTGAAAAATGGGATCGGCTGAAAAAGGGCTGTCAAGAAGTTGCATGCGAAATACTAGAACAATAAGATAGAAATGATTGGAGTAAACGTGCATTGATTTTGTTATGAATTTTTTTATGTGTAGACTACTCACTTTAAGGATAAAAATTGATCAGGATTCCCCACGAAGCTTTGTCGGTGGAAGGAATCAAAATATCAAAATGTATTGTCTGTATTGTATTTGTATCGTAAATGTACTTATTTATATAATAGTATATAATAACTGAAGAAGTTTTAATCAAATTGGGCGAAATCATTCTTTTGATGTCCACAAACTTGAGAAATGGTAGAAAATTGTATGTACAAAATTGACTTGATTTTTAAAATACCGAGCGAGTGCCCAACATTATTACCATCATCATCATAAAAATATATTGCATTAGCACTAAACTGTTAAAATCGTGGATCAAAATGACTTATTCAAATATGTAGGCATCATTTTTAAGATTACAAAGAGGATTGTAAATTGTAATTTACCTGGCTGCAAATAAAAATATTATCTTTGCGCTTTTGGCGAAAAACCATTTGACACGAGAGAGAGAGAGAAAATCATGCTGAAAACTTTTTGTAAAGATGGTTTAGCTCGAGGAAAACCTGGATTTTATGATGATTCATGACTGGTTTCACGAGGATTATGATAACTTTGATAACTTTAAAAGTACAAAGCACGGGCTTTGCATTGCATACAAAGCATATCATATCATATCACTTTTCTCTTTTTGCGTTTATGAACTTGTTCGCATGGCATGACATGAAAGTACTCTCCCAGGCAGGGTTTAGCCAGGCTTTCAATTTTAAGTGGATTTTTTAATCCACGAAGGAAACGTAGCAAATTTAATCATATATGTGCGATCTCCCAGGCTTTGGTTAATCCTACTTGATGACGACTATGATAACATTGATAACAATGCATTAGGTAAATTTATGCAACTTCCTGAACCGAAAATGCTAATTTAGCAGAGTAAATGAGCGAAAGAAGAACTAAGTGGAAAAACTTTAACATAGATGGTCTCTCAAGTGGAGGAAGGGACTCTGATGATGATGTAGCATGCAATGCAACATGATCATGTATCAAATATTTGGGATTTCGAAGAAGGCAGTTTTTGGTTTACAATTTACCAGCCTATGCAACATTCCAGCAGAATGTGCAAAGACAGCGGAACTTTCTTGTAGACGAATTTAATTTAGTAATATTATTTTCTTGCAATTTCATCTCATAGCTATTTGACATGCTATAGCTATTCTACATGAGAGAAAGTACAACCGAATAACATTGACTAAGAATGAATAGAATGTGATCCAGCAGTGCAGTGCAAGAATTTATGTGACCCCGGTTGGTTGCACTTGTACTGCAACTGCAAGCTCAATTTTCATTTCATTTCATTAACATTCCTAAACTTAAGGAATTTGACAGTCTGCTCATTTATAATTGACTGACTATAATTTGATTGATAAATTAGCATCTACACATTCGTTCCCATCAGATTCTGCACGTTTCATTCGTTAGGATATGGGAAGGTAGGAATATCTTGAACAAAGATGCAGTCTAATGCAGTCAGATAAGAATATTCCAGTTTTCTTCCCATAAGAAACACCGGGTCTTGCTGGAATTTATATCATGATGAATGATGATAATGATAATCAAGCAATTATTTACCTAAAATACTTTGATAGAAAAGCTGCATTCGGATTCACTTTTTGTTTGTGTTCACTGCAAATAGATCCAGTTATTTCATCCAACTTCATCTTTGTATGCTCACAATGTCTAAATGATGAATCAAAATCGTATCGGCCTGCAAATTATGTCATCAGAAAAAAAAATCCTGAGATGAGGCAAAAATATCAGATTAGCTGAGCTAATCTCTACTAAATAATCTGCGTACAAGTAAATTAATGTTATATATTACATATATTACAGTAACAGTGTCCATTAGAAAAATCTCAATCTGCTTTTTTTTCTCCCTACCAAGCTAATCGTAAGTTGGAAGGACAAGTCAAGAGAAATATTTTCCAAATCACCTTCACACGTCCATCCTCACATTTTTTATTACTGCGAGACAAATCCTTCTAGAGGATTTCATTTCTTCGTCAACCTAAAGAAATATTTATCTTTTTATCTCTCCCCTTTAGTAAATGAGTAAAATGCAAAGCACTTTAAATCCCCATGTTATGTTCTTGAAAAAGTATGTACCTAAGATCATAAGATGCTGTTGTGCCGAGTGTGTCATTATTAGACAATCATGAAAACAAGCTTAAAACGCTAAGCACTGGTAGCACATAATTGAGGGGAGTTTAAGCGTTTTCTGCTTGAAAAGCATAAAAAGATGAGCACATTTGGATTTGGGGATGGAGTTGGAACTGCGAGAATGAGAGGATATGTACTTTTCAAAACAACATGTACACTTTTGTACAACTCTGCAAGATTACCAATTTCTATTTCTCAAACTCTATTTCATTTCATTTTTACCGAAGAGAAGAAGAAACTTCATTCCCATTCAATTTCCATTTGAAGAGAGCTTCTTCCATTATTATTGCGCACATTTATTTTCTCCCTTTTATGAAGAACTTGCATGCTCCATGTTCCTCCATTTTTACCCCTTTCTTGCAATTACAATACAAAATTCAACCTGAATGGCTTGTCTTGAATCATTCACAATCCAACAGAAGAGTCTCATGGAATGGAAAAAAGGAGTAATTCTGAAACAAAATAAAATAATGTAATGAATGAAATGAAATGAAGTACACAGAAGTCTGGAAAGGATGGCGAAGACGGCAAAATCTAGAAGAGGCTCTTCTTCAACTTGTCTTGTTCTTCAACTCCAACATGGACGGAGAGAAGAGGGAAAGGCGTGTATTACACCTACCGATATAAAGTTGCATAATATGCAGTTGAATAATATATATTATTCCAGTCCAGACAGAGGTAAAATAAATGGTAAAAAATAAAAAAGTAGTTGAAGAATTGGACATTAGTTCCTATATAACCTACATCACATCACATCGATATAAGTGATATGCATTGGGTTTGGGTTTGGGTTACTAGCAAAACAAATGACTCAAGTTGCTGGATAAGATTTTTTTTTCTAATTCCCTTCCCAAGAAATTTATCATCAAGAAAATGGTTTAAAATACAGAAGCAAAAAGGGTTGATCTTGGAAGACGGCGACGAAGATGATATGATCATATTATTATATAGCCTTTTAAAAGCGTACATGTGGAATATACATTACACCTATAAAGATATAAATGAAATGAGTAGTTTGGAGTTTTAAGCATCACATCTCCTCACATCACATATGAAATCTCAAGGACTCAACGGCTCAAGTTCCATCCAAAACCAATTTAAAAGAGAAAAATCTTTTTACTGACATGCAAGATAAGTTGGTCTTGCTCTGGCCCAATGTGGTAAAGTCAGTCAAGTCAGCAGTAAGTAAAATACGGTAGGTAGGTTGGTAAGTTTGAGAGGAGACGAGGATTCTTATATGAAGTAGAAGATGAAGAAAGAAGAAATGCATCAGTCAACTCATTATTCACTATATTGCATCGTCTCAATCTTTTAATGTTTCTCCCTAGTTTCTTGAGTGCCTCTTGTTATATGACGTTGTGGGATGAATAGGAGCATAACATATTTTTTCTTTCTTTCGAAAAGGCACATCTGCTTTTCTCTCAAACATAAACTACTCAAAGACTCAAATCTACTGCTTGGCTTCACGAGGGAGACAAGTTGTAGAGATATTTTTCTGAATCCTGAATGTGAGGGTTGGTTTGGTGTGACGGAGTGTGAGAATGGAAGTAAATATTATGCATTGGCATTTGTTGTCTTTGTTCCTTCCATTTCCGCCTTGGTAATATTTCTTCTTGGGTAGAATGCTGAAATTGAAACTGGGGAAGGTGAAGACTGAAGACTTTTCTCCAGCTCTACTCCCAAATAAATACATGGCCACATTTACAATTTAGACAAGTCAAAGTCAAGCTGGATTATACGAGCGAGCAAAATCCAAACCAGAACCAAAGTGAAGGGTAATAAGAGCATTGTTTGGAGGAAGTTAATAATGAGTTTCTGTTCCGTTTCCAGAGAAGGGAAATGGCTTTTGCTTGTGTAAATCTACAATCAAGGATACATGGCATTAGCATTTTAGCATAGGAATAATTATTTAGAGTTTAGAGAATTCCATGAAGAAGGTTGGGCATGGCATGACTTTGACTTGCTTGCTGGGATATTCGCTTACATAATAAAATATCAGCTTTCAAAATTGAATTTTTAAAACAATGAAATGAAATGGCTTATGTAATATATTCTAAAAACTTCGATACTTTTTTCTAGACATGAAAGAGACCATGCGTAAGATATATTCATTCTTCCATAGGAAGTAAGGCTGAAGGCTGCATAAAGTTTCGTGATAGGATCAGGATAGGATCTACTTACAGCTAGAATCACATTCAATTTTTACCTACATTTTGTATAATTCAAGTACAAGTTAATAATATCGTGTGTATGAATTTTGTTAAAATGTCTCGCTCTAAATTCCAGAGGAATGTCAAATCTTGATATTGGAAAAGGAGTAAATAACAGCGTCTAATGAAAGGCTATACATAAGCATACCGACGACGTTACGATATACGATACAACGAGACTGAGACGATGAAATGAGTGGAGGGCTCTTATCCGGTAAAGATTTTGAAGAACAAATGTTGACAGGGAATCGTATTTTTAAAGCCGCAAAATGTTCGCACTTGAATAAAATATTTAGTAAAAGTCAGGAGATGGTTGACAGAAACGGAAATATAATGTCAACAAACATAATACATAAAAAAAACTAAAACATGCCATACACAAGATGGCAAGGATATGTCTGCCACAAAAATATGAAACTAACATACCTAAATTCTAAATACCCAATTCTCTACAATATTTTTCCAACAAAAAAAAATACGTAAAAACACAAACCAAACTGTAACAGCATCTGTCAAAAATGTGCGCTTTAAACTTACATAATTCTACAGTTGGAGGAATAAAGCTTCTTTAACTATAAGTTAACTTAACTAACATCTATTTGGATATTCAAAAATTTATTGAAAAGTTATTTTTCGAAGACAGGGGATAATAGACTTGACATTGAGAAAGAAGTATATAAATGGAATCATATAACAGGCAATTGCAGATTATACACAAACATGTCATATACAAAATGCTTTTAAAGTACAAATTCATAAGGTCATGAATTTCTGATATTCTACTTTCATGACGGGGCGATATTGTTTGTGTACATCCAATTTTTTGAGATTAGGTAATAATTAGCAAAGGTACATTAACTTAATTAGGACTATTAGGAGGGCTTCAATCCTATCTATAGCTGTCGTTGTGCAGTCAACCTTGATCCCTCACTTTTTCGAGAAGGTGGGCGCCTCCGTTGACTTGGAATAGTCCCTGTCCGTATAATTCGCAAACTGAAAAGAAAACAAAAGAATAATTAAAATCCCAATTAATTTATCATCCACAAATATGCACATATCACCGAGTAGTTAATTATGTAACATTTAATTTAATTTCGAACCTTATACTGCTTGTTTGTATAATCATTCCACGGTTCCGCGTTCCTATTTGACCAGGATACTTCCGGGTGTCTGGTAGCTAACCGGAGGACATAAGCTCCTGCCATACCTAAAGCGAAAATGGTCATTCCATAAATGGGGATGATCTGGGGAAATTAAATTAGAACAAACAAATTTATGGACTAGTCAATTATCTTTAACTCTTCATTATTTAACTTTCTCTCGGTTATCTTCTTATCATCAGAACCTTACCGCATAATGATGCTTCAGCTCCTTCCATTTCATTCCACTGAACCGTTCATGATGATAACCGTCAGTAACCCTTTGCTTGCCATGCGGCGGCCCCGCAGCCATTCGGAGGAGTCGTACTAGTCTCATTCCGGAACCTTTTCTAAAGAATTTCTCCCGTGTTTGGCGAATTACTTTTAAATATATCAATTAAATGTAGTATCCCTCCACTTAACTAACTGGAACTGGTATATAAGGGCATACCTGTAATTAACTATGAATGCCACGGGAGGAGGAGGAGCTAAAAAAACAAATAAAAGAAACAAAAATCCAGACAACAATAATTAAAATTAAACTACATCCGGCGAGGTTACACTTGATAAATCACATTCACACTTGCTAAATAAACCTTCGATTAAAATTTGAATTGTAAAGTAAAACCTCACATGTTACAACATCTGACGAAATCAATCAGCGATCCGAGATGAAGGTCTCTGGCGGACAGCTGATCCTCACCTGCTCTGTTATTGCTGGACTTGACTTTTGATCCGGTTATTTTCTAGAAGAAAGGAGCTCCTGATTAATTCTCCACTAATTGATTCTGTACTTATGAATTTACTACATTTTAATTTTGATAAAAGTGGTAATTAAAATTAGGCACTTGCTCAATTTTTATTAAAAAATAAATCATCGCTCTTTATTCCCATCCCATTATTTATCGATCTATCATAGTTGCCAAGCACGTGTTCACCCATCAACAACAAAACAAAGCCATTCTTCTGATCAGATCAGTAGCATCGTTTGGTTGATAGTGTGGGTGGCTTGGCTTTGCTTCTGCTGCATGAATTTATTAATTAAAATTAAATTGTACTGCAGTTAAAAATGACTGATTTGAATCAACCTATATGCTAGGAATTTAACCATGAATTAGAGATTTTGTCATAAAATTGGGGCAAGATGCAACAAAAGTCTAAAAATTGAGTTTCTTTTACACTTTCATCAATATCACCAGCAATGACAATGATGTTTATGTTCCTTTTTTTATTCTATTTTTTTCATGAATCCGATCCGTCCACTTGTCAACATCAACAATGGGACCATTCCAATCTATGATTCCATCATCAATTATATGAATCGACACTTGAATCATGAATCTCTGAAGTGCTGAAACTTGTCGGCGAAGCCCCCAAAGCCATCCTAGTGGAATGTGATGAACTAGGCTACCAACGGTTTCCCAGCACCACCTCCACCACAACCAGCTCCTCAGGGGATGATAGCGATCAGAGCATTCAGAGTCTGGGCTCCACCACGGGGGTTGACCTAAATCTAATTGACAGGGAGTCGTCGTCATCACTTCTCCTTCGACGTAATCGTCACCATCATCACCGGCATAATAATCTGGGGCGTCATGGGGTGATCGAGGACGATGATGGAGTCCTTGTCAGCGCCACGTCTAATGAATTGACATCCTCCATATCGGTTGGGGAGATTGGGTTGGACTTCCAAGGCTGTCTGAGACTGTCCATGCAAAACCCCCGACATCATAATCTCATCGAGTCCAGCTCCAACTGCAGCAATTCCCTGGAGAGCTCCAATAACTCCCATTCCCCCTCCCCGCCCCAGCCCATATTGGAGGATGATGATATAATTGGAGGGGATGGAGGGACCACTAATGGAGGGAGTAGTCCTAACGGAAGCTTGAGTCGCTGTCACAGCAGAAGGAGCAACAATGGGGATCATACTGAGCTTATGTCATCCACCGCTGGGGCGGTGACCGCGGCCCCTCCCTGGGATAAACCGGATTGCGATTTGTATCTGTACAATCCGTTCGGAAGGGCTTTTCATGGCTATTTGAGTCATTCCCAGACCAAACAGAGGTTGGCGAAGGATGGGCAGTATCTGGTGAGGAAGCGGGGGTCGGGGTCGGATGACGACTTTGTCCTTAGTGTGAGGTAAGCCATGTCAAAATCAATTTTGATTTCATTTCAAAAGGCAAACAGTTTTCATAATGATCATCATTTTAGCTCATTCTTCCGAAGTCAAAGCAAATTAACTAAATATTTATCTTTATCATAAGTGCAAATTATAAAGTTTGCAGTTCCATGCCATATATCACTATATCCGAGTACTTTAGATAGGCCATGAAGCAAAACCAACAAATTCGATCATCTCATCTCCATTAAGCCATACGTGTACTTCCGTCAGAATCCGAAGAGTAAAGTACACGGTTGGTTTATCAAGGATTTTGAGATTTTGTGATGCATGAATTATGATTCTCTGGCTTTGGCTCATACATATTCATTCAAACTCTCGGCATTGCAGAAACTATTTTAATGAGCGAGAAAGTTCGGAGGATTAAGAGGCGATAACCTCTTAATGCGAAAATGGATAATTCATCGCCGAGTCTTTGATAACATACCTATTTTATGATCGTTGTACTGTAGTCTGTAGTACATCATATCACCACGAGTAAAAATGCTTCAACTTCAACCTGCGAATGTGTGGATGCTCATTTCATAACTTTATGACAAGGGTGTAATATTTTCAAGGTGTGTCGCTCGTGCGTTTGCATAAGCTGGGATCATTTAAAAATTCTCATGATAGGGATGACGACGGAATGGTGGATGGTGTTATGACGCTTTATATTCCATCGTTCCATGCGCTATATGAGCCGTGATAGGACCTACGCAGAGGTTCCGAAATGTGGCGTCTGTTGAAGTGTCACTGGCTTACTTTTATATTGTGTATTTATCAATGATATTGCCTACGGACAATATCTGTATACCTATGTACCTTTTCAGTTTCGTTACCAGTTGTCAGCTACGTCACGTCTTCTTATTTAAATAAACTTATGAATATGCATTAATCCTTGTATCAATAGATCACGGAGTGGGCTTGACTTTGCTTGTTCCTGAATATTAATGATATGAGTTGATTTTGAATTGAATGAGATTTTAAGTAATAATATGCTCGGGTCGGAACTCACAATCAGTTTATAATAGAGTTTTTTCAAGTGCAAATTGCTGAGCAGAATATTTAGTTAAAAGGAAAACTAAAACTGGCTTGGCTTTGCTGTAATAATGACTTTAATAGAAATTATTATTTGGTATAGTAAAAAGTTATCATTGTTCTGATCACGTATTCTACGCGCTAAAATTTTGCCTTCAGAAGGGTCATTATTTACCAGGTCATATATTGTTTGGTTTACTTTGCTGTGCCAGTGCAAGCTCTCGCTTTTAATCATCCAACAATTTGGTATGCCAAAAATTCTACGATAAAAATGGAATGTTATTTATATTAACTTTATCTTATCATCTTCATCCTCGGGAAAGCTGTTGTATGGTAAGGTATCGAGTATCGACCGACCGAATAAATGATATCAAAAGGTTTTTCATGTTTACCCTGCAAACATACCATATTTTACCTGACAAGACTAATATGTAGGAGTAGGGGCGTTTTTTTCAGTGACGAGATCGTCAATTGTCAAAATAATGCAAATATGTAATGTATTATATCACAGATTCACAAATCATAAAAATCAGGATTTATAAGAATTGGGATTGATTTATGATCTATTGATCCATGAGCGTGGGCAATTAATCACGACATCATAATATCACGAGCGAATAATTTTATGCCTTAATAAAAGTTTGAGCCGAAGCAGAGTAGCTTTTTGCGTTGGGAATATACGGAAAATCCTGTGATATGAATGATGACATGATTGATGTTTTGTTTTTGTATTTCTTTTGGGACAAGCCAAAGCAATGTCCATCATTTTGTAAATATAATTTTTATTGCAAATGTTGATGTTCTTGGATTGGGATTTGGAAGGTTGTTAAAAGAGAGAACAAGTTCATGAATATAACTACCTACTTGTACAACATTTATTCGGTGATGATGTTTCATGTTTAAATGTTTTTGCATACCTATTATGTACTTTGGATAAATCCAAATCCAGATTGAGATGATAAGACCACACGGTGAAATGTTTATGACTAAAAATGTGGGATTATAAAGGCAAATAAGGCAGAAGGGCAACTTGGGGTTGGGGAGATCAACATTTTGTTTGTCTTCCGGAATAATAAAGAAAGTGTAATTTTTAGCCAAAGAATACCTACATGAATGATGATGTATGGATCATAAGGATCGTAATTTAGTTAATCGTCCAATATGATATTAAACTTATACCGAAACAAGCCGTTATGAAATCTGTAACTGTTTCACATTTCGAGAAAAGTTACAATTTTATCAATCGACCTCTTTATTAAGCTGTCAGAGAAATTCGCGGATAATGATCGAGCGAATTATAGTTTTTAATTCGCGTTAAAGCAAATTGAATACGCCCCGGTATGGAAATCTGAAATTGAAATAATCCATATAACGTGAAATTAAAATGGTCATCATCCCATGATCGAATTATCGAATAGACCTTCTACTGCTTCTACCCTGTCATCCATTGAATTTTATCTCCCTTAATTACATAGGATGATGGATGAATTTCAATTCAAACTTGAATGTGCAAAGTACAGACACAGTTAAGATTAAAAAAGCTAGACAAGCACGTTTCCTTTCATACAGAGGGAGAAAAGGATATGTAGATAAAAGCCATAAGATCAGATCAGAGCATTGCATTGAATTAACAGGCAATACAGGCATGCTCCTTAATCTACTGGTCTCATCGCTGGCTTAATGACAGTAAGAGACAGTATGCTTTCAAGATTGAAGAAGAAAGTTTTAAAGTTGTATACTTTATGACTGTAATTTTCATTTCATGTGACAATTTTCTTAAACTATACTTGGGTGGACGAAATTCGCTATAATTCACTTGGCTAATTGAATTTGATCTTGGAGCGAAAGTGTTCGTTCAGCAACTTACCTGTGATTGTTCTTTCCCTGCCATATATGCCCATAGGTTCTGATCCCAATAATGCAAAAATGGCTTTATTAGGCAGGAATTCTACACAACACATAAAAGGTATATTTTGCAATTTTCAATTAACGTACATTTTTTTTTCTGTAAGCCTAGATAAGAATATTAACCTCATAGGAATCAATTGCCTTGAATTTAAATTACACCCTTCGGACCGGTTTCGAAATCAATGCAGTATTTGGGTTGGGTGGGATCCTTCTCAAAATGAGCAACAATAACGCAGACGCATGTAACATCGCTTTGGTATGTATTTGTCTGCAAATTAAATACGAGGACACGACTACGACTTCCCTCTAATTTGAGTAAATTGTCTTATTTAAGATAATTACAAAAGTCGGCATTCCCGGCCCTAACGAAGGATGCATACCTAGTTGGTATGTTTGAGCCATGATTTGAAACTTGAAAATTAATGTGAAGAGAGCTTGATTTGATGGTGATGGTGATGACATATACACGAAATTGTAGATTTTGATTGCAAATTTCACACTTTGGTTTATAGTCATGTCGTGATCCTGGGCTTAGCAGTAAAAATAAATATGGGTATTACAAACAAGAGATTACAGAGCAAATGCTGACATCATCAAGAGTTGATCATGCAAAATAATGGCATATAAGAAAGAATAAGATATAAATTAAAAACCGGAAAGAATTAGGTGAGGTATGGAATAAGTAAGCGTAGATGAACAAAAAACATCTTCCACCACCTACATGTACCTACATATTTGACACATTTCTGCAGTTAAATTATATTACTGTTTGATCCTATCAAGCAGAACATGGATGGAGATGGTGAGAAGCACCTTCACCTATTGCTGATTTTCCATAAATGGTAAAAGCTTTAATAATAATTATCTTTCTTGAGATTGAGATTGCAACATGCATGCAAAGATATTTAAGTCGCATCCACCTACTACATCCATATACCATTAAATGAATGACTTAAAAATATTAACACACTTTTGCCCTAATAGGTAGTATTGGCATGTGTGGTATGGGAAGTATTTAGGTTACGAAGTTAATACCAAACCAATTAAACAGAAACCTGAGGAATCGATAAGAAGCACCTTGCGGTTCCAGGGATGATGATCAATGTGAGATAACAGAAATAGGTAGAAGGGAATTTTAATGCTTGCATGAAAATGAAAATTCACATTCTTTATTAAACATTGGCCAATTCTCAATACTTTAAATCTTAAAAATTGGCATTCTCCTTTTATGCCTTTTGGTCACTCTCGATAGTCTCTGTACTGTGGTGAGTTCCACTGGGATCCACTCCAATCATTTCTGCAAGGGGCTTGGATGCTATAGCTGGCACAGGCTTCTTTTCAGCATCTTCCAACATAGTCTGCTCCATGGCACTCAGCTCATTCTACAGAAGAGATATACATTATTTGAAATCGGATTAGGTACTATAATTGATATTCTGGTAAAATTGACATTTTATTTGGATTGGATTCTAAATGATTAGTCTAATACCGCTTTGGAAATGGACCCAGGCAAGAAGCCACTTTGCTGAACCTTATCCACTTTATTATCCAATTTGTCGTCCGAGAGCACGGTATGGAAGTCCAGAAACTCTTGGAAGGGCTTGTAATGCCTGCCCTTGTGCATCAGTTCCTTCCCAGTCTTGTACTGGGTCGGCTCGTCTTCATCATCAGTGATGAATTCCTTGAGGATGGCTTGATCCTCCTCATCGTATTCATCAACTGCTGAGCCAGTGCCAGTAGACACCTCTGGCGTTTTGGAAAAGCTTTCCATGACTGGACTGTAAAGATAATGATTATATTTTTGTAAGTTAATTGCTCGGTCCGGACAAGTGGGAAATGTTAGACTGGATAAGTAAGTACAAAATCAGGCATGAACGAGAACGTACTTATCTAACAGATCGGCAATGGCACGTTGTATTTCGCAAACTTTCCGGCTCATTTTACACGTGTCAAAGAAATAATCCGGAAGGATGCCATCCTCCGAGATTTGCTGAGCAGGAATGACCACCTTCTCCACCCACCTATCCCAAAGTCTCAATGCGAATCGACCCAGTTTCCGGAGAAGAACGCAGATTGGTGCGGTAAAGTAGTTCAGGCATTCGGCTGGCTTTTCCTACAAAGCAATAAAACAAGATTGATAACAAATCGAGAGAATAAATTGAGTCGGGGTAACTAGGTATGAATCATTATGAATTAAAAATATTCCCATACAAGAATGAGTCTCATCATTTTCTCCGGAAGCATGAGAAAGTATGAAATAGCGCATTCAATAGACATCGCGTGAAGGAACTGGACCATGGTCACTCCCTGGCCTTGCACTTCCCAGTGGGGGCAAGAGCCAAGTGTCTTCAAGGACAAGCCAAATACACCTTGCCGGGTAAACTCCGTAACATATTCGATTTTATTGGTCATCATTCGACTGCCAGGATAAAAAAAATTGCATGAGTAAATATTTCAACTTCAGATATGACGATTATTTTTATGCTAGGATCAATGATATTTAATTTACTTTATCACAAAAAGTGCCCCGGCTTGTTGCATGAAATGATCAAATTTGCTCAACTTCTGCTTGACACGATCATGTTTCTCCCGAGCCTTCCTTAATTCTACTGCGTGCTCTTTGGCGTGCCGATCCCTGTCTCGGGCCTTCCTCATGTGGGGTTTGAAAACGCTTTTGAATTGCTCCCGGAGCTGAATCCCTTCCCCTACGATCATGAGTTGCCTTATCAATTCAGGGCCAACTTTGGTTTGTAAGATCACCAAACTTAAGTTGCTCACTAAAATTCAGGCAAAGTAAAAAGATAAATGATGTAGGCAAATGTTATTTTCAGTACTTCTTCATGTAATATGAAATGAAATGTCATTGTTTACTTTCAACAAGTAAATCCATATCTTCCGTTTTCAGATTATCGAGTATTGGCTTCACGCATTTTCCGGCGATGCCGGGTCTCAATCGCTAAAAAATAAAAATTATTGTTGTTGGTTATGTTATTTTTTACTGGTCCTTGGTCCACTTGATGGAATTTTTAGTATATGAATGGGATTAAATTAAGTTTAACTAATTAAGTACAATAATGCTCTGTAAAACTCGAAAGGCCATTGACTGAATGACTGGATTGAAGTCACAAGGGAGAAGTCGCAGCACATACGAAGTAACAATTAATACATTCGACATTGTTGCCTCAATGCATAAATTCTCGAAACAGAGGGCACAGTAGGAGACCAGCTTCTTATCCTTGCACATTGTCAGTGAGTCCACTAATGACTCCAAAACTGAAAGGGACGATTGATTGATTATTGATTAGCATTACAGTTTTTAAATCTAAACTTCTACTGTTGATTTAATTAAGAATTCATTGGCATCTTGAAAATAATTAAATGGACCTACAGTGTGGATTATCGCAGATGAAGAATTTCACCGCAATGCTATTCCTCCCTTTCATCATGTCAACGAGGAATTTGCACGCATGCAATTTGTCAGCCTGTCCACTCACTTCAACGCGGATTATCTCACAAATGAAGCCAAGGCCACCCAAGCGTAAGAATTCCTCAGTGTACTTGTCTCTGTAAAGTAAGATGCGAAATTGTAAATGGCTCATTCACAAAAGATATGATATAAGATAGGATGATGATATGTTCAGTTAAAGAGAAATGTCCCGATTCCAATTACCCTTGAAGCGATTTCACAAAGATGCTCATCGCATCAAAGTAATGCCAGACAAGACGGTGCTTCAAAAATGACATCTGCATGCCAATTGTGAATCGGCCAAAGATCAAGCTTCCCCCACAATGGAATAGTGCATCCGAATCATAAACATTCTCCTTTGTTCGGTAGCGCTTGATAAACTCCACCAGGATCTTGTCTCGTTTCCCATAAGATACCTTGTCCCAATCAGCCAAAAACTTGAGAAGTTCCAGTCTTGGCATCTTCTTGTTTTTGATGAGGGGTTTGGGTGGTGTACCGGGAGGTGGTGGTCGACCTTGTTTGGGATCCTGTTTGCCCTTCTGTTTTGGAACTTGCTTCTCTTGACCTTGGTTGTGGTGACTTTGGAGCTGCTGCTGCTGTTTGCCATCAAGTTGGGCCGCGGAAACGTCATGGGATTCAGTTCCATGCAAAAAGGTGGGATCCAAACCGAACAGATTCCTTGGGCCAAGAAGGGCTATGATCTCCTCCGGAGTGAGGAGCGGCTCAGGCTCCTCAGTGCCCTTGTCCTTTCCCCCTGGGGAGCCCACTGCCCAAATGCAGTTGTGCACCATTTGCTTCAGCCATGACTGTCGTTCCCTTTCCCATTCCCTGGTTCGTAGATTCCATTCCGCGTCACTGACTTGCTTGACCGTGGCATTGCCAGCGTGTGCATCCTCCAAAGCTTGAAGCATGTTGGGCTTGTTATGGTCGTGTACATGATGACGTGAGGTTCCTGGTGGCTGTGACATTTTCGATTAGTTTTCAAATACAGAAGAAATACTTGCTCAAGAATTTTACAGGTTTCTTCGCTACATCGCAATAAAAAGAGGGAGGGGCTTCAATCGCAGAAATTGCGATTTGCAGAATTGATTCATGTCATGTCATAATCCAGCAATTCGATATTATCGATGCGGATTTGCCGTACTTGGGAACGACATGAAATTAAGAAATCCTTGACAACTTCGAATTTATTGGGAACCTTTTCATTGAAGCGAGGGCGAAATTATTCTGCCTTGGAGGGAAACAATCAATTCTAGCAAGTGGGTGTCGGGTGTCATTTTATTACACTTTCCTCCAGCCAGAGAGATCTTAATAAGAATTGGATTCATTCAAGCCGATACCGAGTGTGTGAAGGTAATGAACCAACTTGGCTCAATCAAGTTAGGCCGAAATATTTATTTGCTCAATGAGTTGCAAACTTGCAAATCTGAAGTCTGAATGTGTTAACTGAAAAGAAAGGGAACATTTTTGTCCATGATCTTGTTGAGTGCTATTTGGAGTTAACTTACTACACAATACATTATTTTTTGTTCTTAATTTACTTTTATTGCATATATTAGCTGAACACTCTTCGAAATATGATTAATTTAGTCGTTTCTCGTTTCCCCAGGTTAGACTTAGGTTGGGTTTAGCTACATAATTTTAGTCTGATATGATTTACTAGGTAAGTTCGGAACGTTTGCTAAACTTTACATTTATACCGGCTTTTGTCGTATATTATGGAAAGGACCTGCCTTTATCTATGATCTACATATAGCCATGTCCATAATTTTAATACTCTTGCCCACACACGTGAACATGCAGAAATACGAGCCCCAGAAGCATAACTACATCATGTGTACGCTCAAGCTTTAGCTTGAAGCTTTTTATTTCGTATTTTCATTTGGCCTGTCCAACGTGTGACGTTCCATTCCTCATTTGACAATTTGGACATGGACTGAAACTGACAAATACATCTATATCTTATATCCAAGCCATGTACAAATTACAATACTCAATTCAATCCATGTATTCATTTCCTAATTCAATGTGTATGTATTCAATTCACAATTACCATTATGTACCTAATTCAATGTTGTATACCTATTCATGATATAATGTTTATGATGATGTTTTACCTACTTATACTCATTCTCAACTCAAATTCTACGTTGTTCTCTACTGAGTGTCAGAGTCTCCAGACTCAATTTTACCTTCTCTGTTCAATTCACTTTTCATGTCTATAAATTGTGTTTCTCTTGTAATTAAAAGCTAGCT